>JANSJX010000235.1:30000-46090 GCA_026168455.1 Theocolax elegans | reverse complement strand
ATAAGTCTAATACACGATAGGTAACTAGCTATATCCTCTCCCTTTGCTTGAGTCCTTCTACGCAATTCTTCCATGATATCCTCTCTATCTAATATCCCCATGAATCTATGTCTGAATGCGCGTTTAAACTCTTTAAGCGTCTTAATCTTTTCCTTTACTGATCGAAACCACCTAACCGCGGTTTTCGATAGCGTACAAGGAATCGCGCTTAGGAACTCTGTATCAGAATACGCTGTTCCTTCATAGCAATCTTGAAGTTGAGCCAAGTACTCCTCCGGACCCTCCTTACCTTCGCCAGAAAAGTGTATTTTCCAGTTTTGCAGCATTTAACACACTGCATACTGCGCAACTGATTCACCCCTCTCTGACGTTGGCTGGTCTTATTAGACCTCGGAGTTTCCCAGACTCCCTCATTATCACTATTTCCGCTCATATCTGTCCCAACTAACTCCCTGTCCTGATTCTGATCTACCTGTCTACGCATTATCTTTTTTTCTTTATGGACTCTCCTACTTTTGCATATTTCTTCTTCTGAACTACTACCTGTGTCGGTTTCCTCAACGTAATAAATTCTTTTCCCCTTATTGTATAAAAACTCGCCCTTTGAGAAACCTAACTTCTTTGGCCCTAAGTTATTACATCGCTTGGGAGTAGATTCTCTTTTTCTCGATCCTAATTCGTCCGCACTACCATTTGTCACTTTACGCTTTGGTTCTTCTACTAATGAATTCTTTAATTCACTATATTCCACTAAATCTCTACTATTATTAATATCTCCCTCTGTTTCAACTCTTTCGGGTTGACCTAACTCTTCTACCTCTTTGCTAGCTTGCAAGTTTTGCAACCTTGCATCTACTATTTTAATTAACGCGCTCTCTAACTGATTACCCATAACCTCCCTAATAATGTCGGTTACTAATATCCTCAAACTCCCTACATCTATGTTACTCCCTACTACTTCGCTTCTATGGTCTGTATATTTTGATAAACACTACAACGCTTATAGTGTTCTAGTAGTTAATGTATTAATTATGAAAGACATTAATCAATTACCAGATATTCATTCGTGCGTACTTATAGAAAAAAATCAAAATTTGTTTGTAGCCACAAAATATATTTTATAAATTATATTGGAATGAAAAAAATTTAATAAAGTAAACTTTATACAAACCTAGTTTACATCCTTTTTTCACATTATTATGCAAACTTCTTAAAACAAATTAATATTACATTATTTAAACAAAAAAATCTGAGTAGATGAAAAATCTTTTGACATCTTCAATTTTTCTATCTATTTAGTTCTGTGTGTAATTTAAATTATATTTATAAATATTTTCTGATACTTATATACATACACATATTATATATAATATGCAAAAAAGGTTTTTAAAATATTAGATTAATTATATTAATTTTGCTCTATCAATACTTATTTATTGTTATTTTATTAAATAAAAATATGCACAATAAAACTAACCAAATAAAGCACTTTCTTTTAAATATTAAAATCAAATGGGTCATTTCGAGAAAAAACGGTATTGACGACTGGAGAATATCGGTTAGCTCAACCGGATATCACTCCGGTTGTCACTACCGGACTCCTCCGGTACGTCGTGCCTGAGATACAAAGTACGCCTTACTGGATACTTCATACCGGAGCGCTCCGGTAACAGCTACCGGATTCTCCAGTAGCTATAACTTTTATTTTCTCTCAGTGTGTGTCGTCGTTAAGCTTGGTACTGTATGCGTTAATTCCATCATCGAATTATCGCATACTGGTGACGGTGGACTCAATCTATATGCTGTAGATTGTGCTTGAGGACGATTTGCTGCGCTGCTTATCCTTAAATTTTCAATATTTAATCGCTGCATATTTTCTCTGGTTGCTGTTTTCCCTTACAGCCGATTGCATTTCCAATCCGCATTCCATTTTCGGTAATGACAACAAATTCTCATTACTTATGGAGATTGGATCTCGGTACTGTCCTCTTGATTGACCGGTTGGCAATTGAATATAAAGCATTTGTTTTGTTTTACTACTTCTTGCTGGAGCTGTATCTATAGCGATAGTGGGGATATTTTCTCTTTCTGATTGCGTAAGGGACAATTCTGTATCAATAATCGGGTTAGCCTCGTCTACTGCTGCATTCCAGTCAGCAGACGATGGTCTGAAATTACGTCTAATTTCATACCTAGCTAACCTATCTCTAATAATTTTGCTATCTGCGTCTATGTTTATTCCGACTTTGCTCGCGTATACCGTGATTCTACCATCACTGGTATTATTAATGCTGCGTCTTATTACACCGTAACCTACTGTTGGTTGTAACACCGATAAGTCTTCTCCTAAAATTAAATCAAGGTCATCACCGTTGTGAGACATTTTGATTAATCTATTGTAGCTTATTTTCTCTTAATAATTAAATAAATATTATTATTAATAGCTCTTATTAGCTCGATTGCCTTGAAATTTCTTAGCTCTTGTTTAATTATATCTAAATTAAATTAAACACACCAAGAAAAAATCAAAAAATACCAATGAAAAGAAAAAAAAACAATTTTCAAGCTAAGCTAATTAAATTAGATTCACTTTCACTAAGCAATCCACAAACAGCAAAAAAAAATAAATAAGCTTGCTTTATTATCAGCTGGGCAGTATAGAAAATAAATACAGCGGGAAATATGTATATATATGGGTTATCAATTATTATATTATATCTTATACAGATTATTATTCTGGGAAATTAATATATACAGCTTTTATTTACACACCAAAATTCACTAAATTTTTAATGTTATTAGTATTAAAATTAACAAATATTGGGGTATATGTGCAATGGACGTGCAAATTATGCTTATATAAATAAAATATAAACTTGGTTAGGCAGGCAGCAAATAACAATAAACAAAAATTATGCAGTGTAACGGGGCGATTCTAGCGCGTGCTCCTCGTCGAGCACCGCTTTCGAGGTGAGGACTTACCTGCGCGGGCCTCGCGCCGCGCTGCCGTGTCCCTCGATGTCGCGATACCGCGCACGGGCTATAGCCGTGGTGCAACCGCGGTATCTCGGTGATGATGCGCCGTAAACAACGAGGACGATTCTCCGCCGCGTGGGGAATCGCCGGACCGAGTCGCACTCGGGTAGATTTGTACAAGCCGCGTGAAGGATGCGTGCTTGTGATTGCTCGTGCCCGTCGTTGGAACACGAGGCTCGGCCGCTCAGAATGCACGTTAGCTAAAATGCTAACGTGCCCGCGGAGGCGGCTGGGTAAGCGGGAATAGGAATACGGGGATTTAGTGATGAACACGCGTGAGAATAAGAATTTACAATTAAATGTATATTAAACACTAATATTTACAACGATATGTACAAGCGCTCGGATGCGCTACAAACAAACAAAGTTTAGTACGAGTAATACGGGCGACCTCGGGGTCGCACGCTATAACGCGGCGCGTTCGCGATACACGGGAAGGACGCGCCGATCGGCAACTCGCGTTGCTCCACGGGAGAATCTCGCGCACGAGGAGGCCAGACAGCGTTTCCACGACCGCTTATCCTACGCGCTTGTTAGAGTGCTGAGCTTATGGCGGGAAAGCTCAGCACCGCGAGAGAAATAACAAGAACTTACTTTGCGCAAACGTGCGCCGCCGGGTTCTTCTCCCGGTCACTCGCTCTCGCTCTCTCACTCGTCCTCGCCTTCTCGGTGGTGTCCTCCTGGCTGCGCGGCGACGGCGAAGACGGGCTCTTTCCACGGGCGGTGTCTCGCCCCGGGGTGGCTGAACGTGCCCTCGGCTCTATCTCACTTCCACTCCCTCTCACTCTCACTCTCTCTCACTCGCTCACTCGTTCACACACGTTCTCTCGCTCCTCTCTCTCTCTCTCGCTCTTTTTCTCGTCGCACGTACTCACGCTCGTACGGCTCCCGACGGACTGCTCGAGACTCGGTGTCTCGCGGCCCTTTGCGACGTTGCGCGCAATCACGTGATTACGCGGTTTTCGAGTTTACGGGCTATTGTGTGTTTCGGAACACGCACCCGTTATACCCTCCCTCCAGAGTCGACTATACCCTGAATAGGAGACTCTAAAAAAAACTACGAAGAAAACAACTATCGCGACGTTGGATTATAGGATTTTAAGGAGGGCTTGATAAATCGGAATACACTCAGGATAAATCAAGGTTTAAACAACGTGAATTTTTAGAAAAGGGGCCCTGGGCCTTTAATAGGGCTTATCTGTACAAAAAAAAAATCTATACAAAACTGTACATAGGTACACTGGCAAGGTGCATGCGTGTGACCCCTAGTAACACGCTGTAGCTCCCCTCTTACCTCTTACTTTTTGAAGGGGTTCGGGTACTGATAATGCCGTTCCCAGTTCGGGCATCGGTCACTGCGCGATACCCCTGGGTGCTCACATATAGAACACTTCTTTGTGGTCTTCTTGGGTATCGCGCCGGTGACTTTCGGTGTCGTTGGTGTGCTGGGCGCTGTCCTTCCGGCGTCCAGCTGTTGTACGCGCCTTCGGGCGCATTCGGCGATGCGCTCTTGCTCCGCAATTTGTTGCTTAAGAGCGCGCACTTTTTCTTCGGCTTGGCGTTGTTCGGCCAAGCGCTGCTCCATTTCGCGCCGTGCGGCCTCCTGCCGCTGGCGCTCCTTGGTGCGCTTCGCTCGGTCGGCCTTTATTATGCGCATTTCGTCCTGTCGATCCGACAAGAGCGCATAATAAGGCCCCGCGCGTGACTCAAAGGCGGCGCCATTCCGCTTCATGCCTTCGCGGAACTTGACGAAGGCATGTTTGAGGAGAGCCTCCGACTCCTCCGCGGTTTTTAGCGCCTCCACCGTGTCGGGCATAATCTCCTGCCAGTATTCCTCCAAGGAAGGAGTTGGTTTTGGCACGGGGGAAGGATTGGCGCACTTTGGGCGGCGTAGTTCGGGGCTGTAGGCTCCCGCCGGTCAGGAGCTATCGGCCTCGCTCCCCGTTTCTCCCTCCGTTGTCGACACGGGGAGAGCCTCCTCCTCGGTGACTTCCTCGAGCGTGGCCTGCTCTCCCTCCTCCTCCTCGGTGTCTTCAGCCCAAAGGAACCAGAGGGTTCCTGTAGGCGGGGCTGCCATCGGAGTGGTCGGTGGTGCGATTGGCGCAGGCTCTCTCATAGCCTGCGCAAGGATGGCGACGATTTGGTCGGCTGGGCTGCCGATGCCGTCGAGTACATTTCGGATGCGCTCGATGAGCGCCTCCATCTCAGGTTGTTCCATACTACAACACAACAAACAGAAAGGAAGGTTAGGAAGATTATTAGGATACGTCGTTTTTAGTCGCGCTTCGCGTTTTTCGCGGCGAATCTGTTACGTTAACCGGAACGTTTTTATTTCGCGAACCTTTCGGACGACCGCGGCCTCTTTTTATCGGTTCGGACGGTTTATTCGTACTGTTAACGCGGGAGGACTTCTCGGTCCTTTTTACAACGATCGTATTCTTTCTCGGTCTCCTCCTTCGCTTGGGGTTCGTTTGTGTTTTTACAGGATTAGCGTCTCCCGAACATCGTGCCCGCGTCTGCACGTTGACGCTTCGCTCGCTGTTTGATACACGCGCAGGTGTATTCGCAATTACATTTTGCTGCGCGCTCGCAGACTTTCGCTCGCTGGAAATCAGCGGGTCGCGCATCGCTTTATCGGCGCTCGCATCCCTCGGTGGTTGAGCGTCGATCTCGACGTCGTCTTCTTCTTGTGCAGTCTCAAATGGCTTTATTTGCGAGACGTGCACTAAATCAACGATATAGCCATCTTTATCGAGTAATCTATACGTATTCGGACCAAGTCGTGCAGTAATTACGTAGGGCCCTGCGAAATTAGGCGCTAATTTCGCAGCGCGGCCCTCGGTGGCCGAGGAAAGAATTTTATTTACTTTCCACACCGTATCTCCGATTTGATACTCGCGAGAACGGTGTTTGGCGTCATAATACTGCGCTTGACGTGCTTGCGCCTTTCTCGCGCAGTCAGCTGCTGTATCGCGCACGTCTGCTAGGACGCGCATCCTAGCTTTCCAGTTCTCGATTGCGTTTTGCTGCTCTTGCTCAGCAGCGGCTATATCTTGCGCTCTCTTCATAAAAGACGGCGGAGTGGGCTGTCGGCCGTAGTTTAAGAGCGCTGGGCTCGTTTCTGTCGAGCTATGTACCGATGTATTGTACGCGTAAACTATCTCGTGTAGTTTTTCGTCCCAAGTTGAGTGGCTCTCCTCGATAAAAGACTTTATCATGGTCTTAAGGGAACGATTAACGCGTTCTACAGGATTCGCCTGGGGGTGATATGGAGGCGTAGTAGTGTGGAGCACACCTTGCTCTTCAAGATATTTGTCGACAAGACGATTTTTAAATTCAGTCCCGTTGTCCGACAAAAATATCTCGCTAACTCCATAGCGCAAGAATACTCGCTCTTTAAGCTCTTTTAGTATCGTTTGCGCGTTCGCCTTGCGAATCGCTGCGCACTCTATCCACCGCGTGAATAGGTCTTGGAATACTAAAATGTATTCTTTGCCGTGTTTACTGCGGGGAAATGGACCCATGATATCCGCCGCAACGACTTGCCATGGTCGATCAAAAACACGGCGCCCCATCAAACCTGCGGGCGCTCGTTGCTCAACTTTACATTGTTGGCAAACGATGCATGTTTTAACGTACTCTTGTACGTCTCGGTACATTCTAGGCCAAAAATAATATAATGAGACGCGAGCGTATGTTTTCTCGCGCCCCAAGTGGCCTGCAGTCGGCTCGTCATGGCATTCTTGCATCACTCCTTGTCGCTTTTCCTTTGGAACGACAATTTTCCAAGCATCATCCTCGTCGATTTCTGCTGGAAGTATTTCGCTTGGGCGGTGTATATACAGCTGTCCACCTATCGTTTTATAGCGTGGAAAGTCTCGCGGCTGTTGCTGTATTTGTTCGCGTAGGCGCGTATACCACGTATCGCGCGTATCGCTCGCCCATGTGATTGCGCAAATCTCGGGCGCTTCGTCCTCGTGCATTCTCGACAATGCATCGGGAACGTGATTAAGCGCCCCTTTGCGATGTTCAACAGTAAAAGAGTGCCCTTGCAACTCTAGCGCCCATCTCGCCAGGCGCCCTGTTGGATTGCGCAAATTGCATAGCCAACGAAGACTGCTATGGTCGGTTAGTACCCGGAAGGTATAACCTTCAATATACGGTCTAAATTTCCGTATTGCCCATATTACAGCGAGGCATTCCCTCTCGGTTACGCTGTAATTGCGCTCAGCTTGCGTCATAGTGCGACTAGCAAATTCGAGCACTCTCTCTTCGCCGTCTACGTACTGTAAAAGTACGGCACCCAAGCCTGAGTCGCTTGCATCAGTTTGGACTACAAACTGAGTTGAAAAATCCGGACGCTGGAGCACGGGCGCTGTAGCCACGAGCGCTTTTATTTGTGTAAAAGCCCCTTGTTGCTCCTCCCCCCACTCATATTTACGCCCCTTCTTCGTAAGTTGCGTAAGTGGCTCTGCGAGTGTCGCAAAATCCGGTAGGAATTTGCGATACCACGACGACATTCCCATGAATCGTCGGAGCTGCTTTAAGTTTTTGGGGGCCGGGTATTGCATTATCGGTGCAATTTTATCCGGATCTGGGCGAAAACCGTCGTGATTAACAAGGACGCCGAGGTACTTAACTTCCTCTCGGCAGAAGACGCTCTTCTCCCTATTAATCGTGAAACCTGCGGCCTTTATTCGCTGGAGCACTTCCTCAAGCATTTTGAGGTGTTCCTCGAACGTCTCCGTAGCGATTATTATGCCGTCTAAATATGAGAACGACCACGGCTCTAACTCAGGTGTAATTATCGAGTCTATGACTCTTTGAAAGGTCGCCGGCGCATATGCAAGGCCGTAAGGCATGCGCGTGAACTGATATAGTCCCAACCCTGGTACAGTAAAAGCTGTAAAGGGCCGCGACTCTTTCTTCAGCGGTATTTGATGATACGCGCTGCTGAGATCGAGCGTACTTATATACTTCGATTTTTGTAATTTTCGGAGTATATTATCCATGTATGGTAATGGATAGGCGTCAGGCTTTGTGACAGCATTTAATTTTCGAAAGTCGACGCAAAATCGATACGCACCGTTCGATTTGCGGACCATCACGACTGGACTCGACCAGCCGCTGGTTGCAGGTTCAATTATACCTGCTTCTAGCATTTCGAAGACCTGCTTATGCATCTCTTCTTCGATTTTGTGCGAAACCGGATAATACTTTTGTTTCACGGGGCGCGAGGATCCTACATCGATCTCGTGCATTATCCGTGAAGTACATCCGAGTTTCGCTTCGCTAGAGGTTAAAACGCGATTTAGTAGACGCTCTACTTCGTCGCGCTCTATCTGCTCAACTCGTGCGAGTCCTATAGCAGATAGTTGCAATAAACCCCAAGTGCTGAGACTAGCTACTTCTAGCTTAACACTTTGCTCCGCTTGTTTTAAATAAAGCAGGTTGGCGTTAGGGTCATGCACTGCATCAAATAAACGACAAAAATTTGTACCTATATAGCAGTCGTGATCAAGGTCGGGCATAATTGCCACTGTAACCTCCTTTTTCACGCCTGCTACGGTAAAAGGCAGATCTACATATCCGGCGATGGGAGTATAATGCCCGTCGGCAACGCGAGCTCCACGACCCTTGCTCGGTCGGAGTTCTCGTCCACATGCGCTGGCAATTTGTAGTCCAAGCGCGCCCATAACCGTACGCGCTTCGCCTGGATCGTATAATGACCTAACTCGGAAACCTCCGATGTCGACTTGGAGCGACCAATGATCCTCGATGTCGTTGGGATCTCGGGTCGACGTAATCGGCGTGTCGCGCAACGCTTGCGGTAACACGTAGATTTCCATGTGCGAGTTTGTTGGCGTATCGACGCTCGATGCCACACTGGTCGCACTAATGTTCGCACAAAGAGGCTGCGTACTCTCTACGCTCTCTGTCTTAACGTTTGAGGTCGTACACGAATCTACCGGGGGCATAGAGACCTCGTCTACGCTTCCCGTTGTTCGTTTCCCGCCCGCTTCGCACAATCTCTTGCGAAGTGTCCTGGCTCATCGCACACGAAACTACGAACATTCGTCTTCTTTGGATCCCGTGTGCGCGGGGGAGGTTTTCGCGCTTCTTCGCTCTTACCTTCCGGAGGAGCGCCCTTGCTCTCAGCACTCTTATTGCTCCCCTCAGCACTCTTATCGCTCCCCTTTACCCTGTTCACCTTTATGTTTGGGCGAGTTATTTTTGCCTCTATTTTGGCCTTTACTTTGGTTATGGCTTGCTTTTTGTTGGTTTAGAAATCGCTGAAAATTCTCATTCATTTTCGTGAGAAGTGCAGCGATCTCTGTTGGCGCCGCTGTTTTGTCCTCAGCGACTACAGCGGACACTTCGGTTGCTTTGGCGGCGCTCTTTGGTGCGCGATACGCCATTTCAGGCAACAGCGAAGTTGCAGGGTCAGGCGGAGCTCTGTACGTACGCTCGTACTCCAGATTGAGCTCCGCGTTTTTCGCCATAACCAACAAATCTCTTACGCTGCTAAAATCAGTTCTTCTGATTAGCTGTCGCAAGCGTGGAAGCATGTTCAAATACAATAAATCCAACTGCGCTTCTACAGTCGGTTTGGGTATTTGTTTGCGCATAATACCGGTTAGGTACGTGATGTAATCACCCACAGGCTCATCTTTGCCTTGTGTACGCGCATTTGCTTCCGCTACCAACCTCTGTTGATAGCCGCTTGACATGCCGTAAGTTAAGCGAGCATCCTCGCAAAACTCAGACCATGTCGACCACTCGTGTCTGTGGTTCCTATACCACACTGCTGCTACCCCGTTAAGTAATTCGGATAACGAAGACAATACTTCGTTATCTGAAAGATTACTATGCGCGCGACATTCCTCAACACGCGTCAAAAACATGTCGACGCTTAGACTTCGATCGCCGTTAAAATGCAAACCCCATTTGCGCACGATTTGGCCAACATCGCGCTTTGAAGTCGCAGTAACGTTGCTATTACTCGCGCTATTTAGCGCCGAGTTACCTGCAACATTCTCACCCAGGTTGAGAAGGTCTCCCCCTCTCCAAACGTTACTCGACCCTGACAAATGGTGAGTTTGATTTACCGATATCGGGCTACTTTGCGGTAGATTGACAATATCGTACGTATCTTGAAAAGTAACGCGATTGCCAACTTTTCCAGTTGCACCGTGCGGAAGTTCGTTATTGCGCAACTCTTGCGCGTCAATCCGCGTACTACTCGCGGGCGACGCGCTTGCAAATTTTTCGAATAACCTCGTTATCGAATCGATTTGCTTTTGCAGCTCCACATATTTGCGGTTAGATTCGTTCATGAATTCTCGATAATTCATGGGAATCTGTGGGTGCTGCCGTTCTTCCGACGGTTGCCGCGAAATACCCGGGGTTTGTTGAATTTCTGAGTTGTGTGCGTCTACTGTGGGTAGTCCATTTGCCCGTGCGCTTGTAGACGCATCGTTTTGCGCTTGTATTTGCGGTACTTGCGCATTATCCCCAGCACTCATCTGCTGGTGATACACAACTCTGATTAATTCATCATCGTGCAGCATTTGAATGGGGTGCGGTCGATCGTGATCAACACCCTCCTCGAGGATTGTTGATCCTGATTTTTCCGCGCACGTCTGGTCGATGAACGCGCTTCTCAATTGTTCTCGTTTTATGCGCGCTTCATCGGGTGGCAAATCGGTTTCTTCAAAATCCGCTTGGCTATAATGACCAAGAAGCCAATTATACAGACGTTCTATCTTCGATAACCTCCAACCCGTATGGTTGAGGTTAAGAGCCTTGAGGTTCTCCTTGAGATCATCCTCAGACAGTGCCAAGCACCATTGCTCTACCGAAGTCAGCGTCTCTTGCGCCATTACGCTGATTAATTAATTATTATTTATTTATTTATTTATTTATTTATTTATTTATAACCGCTCGCCGATTTTTATAAATAAATGCACTTATTAGCGTTGTGTGTGCGCGCTTTATTTCAGTTACACCAGTCCGTTAACCTAGTGTGCTTTCGGATTTACAACGTAAAATCCAAAGACACACTTTAGCCGTTTTTACAATTTGAAATCATATAAAATTTTAAAATATTACATATATAAATATATAAGTATATAAATTAATAAAGCGCACGCAAATATGTATTATAAATAAAAAATAAAATATATCGCTTATATATATACACTTGCGCTCACACACAACGAGACACAAAGATTTTTCCAACCAACTTGCGCAAAATAGGAAATGAAAGAATGTAATTAAAAAAAAAAGGTTTGAAAATATCCTATTTTGCGCCCGTTGTCTTATATACGTACGTACATACACGCACAAAACAACAACAACAAAAAAAAATCTCTTTTAATAATAAAAGATAAAAGATTAAATAATTTCACTAAAAAAAAATTATTATCACGCGAAAAATTCTCCAAAACACTGCAAATGTGTAAAAAAAAGGTAATACTTAATTATTTATAAAAAATAAAAAAATTTTAAACTATTAAATGATTAAGAAAAAGAGGAAGAAAAGAAAGAAGAAAAAAAAAATTAAATAAATGCGAATTGCAGGGTAATTTCTCAAACTACCCACGGCAAGAAAAGTGATTTTCTAATTACTTTCCTGCGATTCGCAAGTTGAAATTAAATTTTTCGCGTGCGCTATTCGAAATATTATTTCGCAAATAATATTCAAATAGCTTGAAAATTATAAGTTTTAAAAGTAACTCAATCTTTGTGTCTTGAACAATAGTTTGAGAATGTAAACAAGGCGCTTTGTTTACATTTGCGCGTCGCGTGCCTCCTCGCGTCAACAACGCACGAATTTAGACTAGCTAAATTTTAACGTGGGTATCGAAATATAACGCCCGAAAATTATTATTTTAGTTACGCTTTAAAATTCGAATTTTTGTTGGCGAATTATAATTTTTCGCAAAAATTATAATTATTTATGCGCTAAAAAAAATTATTTATGCGCAAAATAATCGCCTAAATTCGATTAATAATTTTCAAATATTATTATCCGCAAGAGGAGAGAAGAAAAGAAATTAATTATGTCGGCGCTTAATAATTTTCCTCGAAAATTATTAATTATTTATGCGCTAAAACCAAATTATTTTTGCGCACAATAATCGCCAAGTATTAATAAAAATTATTAAGTGCGATTTATATCACCACATAAATCGAACACTTAACAAAAATTAATATTGTTAAATTATATTTTAAATTACCATAGCGTTTCTATGCGTAATTTATGCGCGAGAACTATAACGATATAAAAGAACGAACGGAGAGAGAAAATACAAGGTGCGATTTATTTCACCAAATAAGTCGAGCACCGAAAATAAAATAATCAAGTTTCCCGGAAACGAAGTACCGCGTATCCCAACCCGAAACCTGTAGTTGGGCGCCAGCTGTAACGGGGCGATTCTAGCGCGTGCTCCTCGTCGAGCACCGCTTTCGAGGTGAGGACTTACCTGCGCGGGCCTCGCGCCGCGCTGCCGTGTCCCTCGATGTCGCGATACCGCGCACGGTCTATAGCCGTGGTGCAACCGCGGTATCTCGGTGATGATGCGCCGTAAACAACGAGGACGATTCTCCGCCGCGTGGGGAATCGTCGGACCGAGTCGCACTCGGGTAGATTTGTACAAGCCGCGTGAAGGATGCGTGCTTGTGATTGCTCGTGCCCGTCGTTGGAACACGAGGCTCGGCCGCTCAGAATGCACGTTAGCTAAAATGCTAACGTGCCCGCGGAGGCGGCTGGGTAAGCGGGAATAGGAATACGGGGATTTAGTAATGAACACGCGTGAGAATAAGAATTTACAATTAAATGTATATTAAACACTAATATTTACAACGATATGTACAAGCGCTCGGATGCGCTACAAACAAACAAAGTTTAGTACGAGTAATACGGGCGACCTCGGGGTCGCACGCTATAACGCGGCGCGTTCGCGATACACGGGAAGGACGCGCCGATCGGCAACTCGCGTTGCTCCACGGGAGAATCTCGCGCTCGAGGAGGCCAGACAGCGTTTCCACGACCGCTTATCCTACGCGCTTGTTAGAGTGCTGAGCTTATGGCGGGAAAGCTCAGCACTGCGAGAGAAATAACAAGAACTTACTTTGCGCAAACGTGCGCCGCCGGGTTCTTCTCCCGGTCACTCGCTCTCGCTCTCTCACTCGTCCTCGCCTTCTCGGAGGTGTCCTCCTGGCTGCGCGGCGACGGCGAAGACGGGCTCTTTCCACGGGCGGTGTCTCGCCCCGGGGTGGCTGAACGTGCCCTCGGCTCTATCTCACTTCCACTCCCTCTCACTCTCACTCTCTCTCACTCGCTCACTCGTTCACACACGTTCTCTCGCTCCTCTCTCTCTCTCTCGCTCTTTTTCTCGTCGCACGTACTCACGCTCGTACGGCTCCCGACGGACTGCTCGAGACTCGGTGTCTCGCGGCCCTATGCGACGTTGCGCGCAATCACGTGATTACACGGTTTTCGAGTTTACGGGCTATTGTGTGTTTCGGAACACGCGCCCGTTATAGCAGTATTATTTTTATAATAACTATTATTATGGGGAGCAATGAGGGTGAAATTAAATTTTTTGTTGCAATGGGTATAGCAGGTCAAGCAAAATTGATTATTATTATTTATTAAGCTAACAAAAAATAAACTAGCAAAATATGTGTTTTAATTGAATAAGCATTAATTGAGGAGCTGGATGCAAGAACACGCCGAGCGCGGCGAATGGATAGAGGAGGCGGAGAGAAATTAAGAAATTGACGTCACCGTGACCAAATTTTTTAATTTGCCGAATTTAATTTAAAAAAATACTGTTGTATGCAGAATTAAATGACGCAACTTTTTTCTATTTAATGTTTTTCTGTACGATGTGCAGATCAGATGAAAAAAATTAATAACTGGAAATTTAGAAAACGAATTTTTAATCCATTTTTCAAAATTGAATCGCTGTAACTTTGACAAATCTTAATGAAATTCCCTGATTTTTCGTACAGATACTTAATATTTGAAGATAATTTCTTAATAATTTCAGCTTATTTGGATAAAAAATTTCGCGCACACTAATCAATATAAACAACGAAAAATCAGGGAATTTCATTAAGATTTGTCAAAGTTACAGCGATTCAATTTTGAAAAATGGATTAAAAATCCGTTTTCTAAATTTCCAGTTTTTAATTTTTTTCATCTGATCTGCACATCGTACAGAAAAACATTAAATAGAAAAAAGTTGCGTCTTTTAATTCTGCATACGACAGTATTTTTTTAAATTAAATTCGGCAAATTAAAAAATTTGGTCACGGTGACGTCAATTTCTTAATTTCTCTCCGCCTCCTCTATCCATTCACCGCGCTCGGCGTGTTCTTGCATCCAGCTCCTCAATTGTATATAAGCAAAAGAAAAACACAATTTAATCAAACGTGATAATAGCAAAAGAATACTCAATAGTGTTAATGTGTATTATATATATATATATATATATATATATATATATATATAGCCAATGGAAATTAATATGCTTAAAAAAAAAATAAATTATAAATTATGCTTCAAGCAGCTTGAGTTATAATTATAACTATAAAATGCAAATTGGATATCAATTTTATATGTACTACAATTTAAACAACAAAAAAATATATTATAAATATTTGGTTATTACAGCTGTATGGGTTAGAAGGAAAGGGAAAATGAATTATTTTAATTTTATATTAACCAGCGTACCCCAAAAAAAACAACTATACATAACCAATTATGTCAAGCAGTGCAAATAATATATTCAAAAGAAAAAAACAAATTTATATTTTCCGTGCACGTGCTCAGTTAGTAATTATCAAAATGGCCGTTAAAATGGCCGACCGGCTTCTTCCGGTGTGTGTGCGAGCTTGCTTGAAGGAGAGGAAAGGCAATATGGCCGCTTATTTGCGTCGCGCTTCGACGCTTACAATACTTATTGCTCGTTTTTATTATGCACAAAAAAAACTATTGCTGTACGCCACTTTATGCAAAATTATTAATTATTTTAAACAAAGATACCTTAAAACAAGCCACGTTGTGCGCCAATGTAACGCTGCACTGGGGATCAGGGTGCAGGTTAATGAGGGTCAGCAATTAATATAAATAAAATAAGTATTTATTATAAGATATAACTATGGGGTGGGCGCTAGCCGCGTTATTACGAGACAACTAATCTGATAACTCGCGGGTTATCGCTAATTACTTGGAGCTGTGCTCCGCTGTCACAATCCCGGTTCGCTGTAGGGGAGAGGAAGGGGAAGGATGGGACGGACGGGATGCTCGCACGCAGCTTATGCGGTACACGGCGGTACCGTCAGCAGAGATAGGTAAACTCTCACCAACCTTTGCGGAGTATCCTAGACACTTGGTCGGGAGCGGCTAATCTCTCTCTCTCTCTCTCTCTCTCTCTCTCTCTCTCTCTCTTGCTCTTTTGCACTCAGTCGCACGTTCGCACTCACGAAAATGGCAGGTATCGGCTGCTGCAGGTTGACTCGTGAAGTCGTCGCATCGACCGACCGTAGAGCTCTGCTCTTGGCGTGCGCGAGAGCTCCGTGTTCATACCCCGCACCTGCGCAGTACGTCCTCGTGCGCGGTACCTCGATCTCGCGTCTCGCGAGCGAGTCGCGTGCCGTGGTGTTCAGGCTGTATCGGTATAAATCGGCTGTATAGTGTATGATGACCTGGTGCTGCTTCCGTCTCGGAGATGCTGTATACTTCTTCCTAGATAATTATTACCTCGTTCCTTCTAGCGTTATTCACTAAGATGTACGGTGTGAGTTTCAGGTATGAACTCACCCCGGTCGAAAAAAAATAAGTGAAAATTTAACTAAAAAATTTACTTAAAAATTTAGTTAAAAAGGTAGCTATTATCAGTTAAATTTTCAATTACAAGGATTCAAATTTTTCAGAATATTTAATTAAAAATTTGATTATTATTAGCTATATTATTAACTGAATATTTAAGTAAATGTTTTGTTGCCCTTAAAACAAAAATGCAGTTGAAAATTCAGTTAA
>JANSJX010000235.1:0-25000 GCA_026168455.1 Theocolax elegans | reverse complement strand
AATGATCTTATTTCAATCAGGTCAACTAAAGCGAGGTTGTGAATTATGCACTGACAGTATGTTCTTACTTTTTTAGTTTTTTACACTTAAAGCAAAGTAGCTACTAAATAATTTTTGTATAATTTCACAAAAAAAATTTACGATTTTACACACACATACACACACACACACACACAGAGGGATTAGAAACTCGCCACGTCCACGTCGTTAATTCTGGGTAAGGCTGAGAGCGAGTGATGGTCGAGATCTTAAAATTCCTAACATGACCTTGACCTTTGTCCTTGAGGTGACGGTCAAGGATACCGTCAGTTGGCTCTCGCAACTCTACAGCACCTGCATCTCAATATTTTTATAGAGTTGGCTTTTTTCGTAAGGTCTGTACGCGTTTACTGTTTTGATCCTGATCATGACCTTGACCATAACCTTGGCCAAGATCATACTGAACGTAAAATTTCCCGACCTTTCCATTTCCTAGGTCAAAAGTAGTGATTACTATTTGAAAAAAACATTTTGTCCTTCATGTGACCTTAACCCTTGACCTCAAGTTATGGTTAATATCACCGTCAGTTGGCCCCTTAAAAACCCTACAACTTTTGTATAGAAAGTTTTTTTCTATCTCCAATATTTTTTGAGATATTCTCATCCGTTATTTAAAATGGGACACCCTGTATATATATTAATGTGTACCCGAACGCGATAAATAACTTAACCCGTTTACGCACAAACTGGCATAAAATGTTTTAATTTTTCAACCGCTACTTTCCTTAAGTAAAAGTGATTCAATCTTGATGAAAACATGTATTTTTTCATTTTTTCCCGCTCTTTTCGAACCCTATCTTAGAATGACGGTATCTATCGCCATTTTTAAAATATGACGGTTCAAAGCTGAAAAAACACAAAAAATTTGACATTTTTTTCCAAATAATCATGAATTTAACCCAGAAGTTGTTATCGGAGGACGTTAAAACTCTAAATTGTGTGGAATACAGGCCTGTACTAAAAGATAAGAAAGATAGAAAATCAAAATTCAAAATGGCTGCACTGAAACGCCTATTTTTATGCACAGTTGTAATAAAAAGGTATACGATTATTTTTCTTGATAAGTTTACATTTTGCAAAAAAGTTGTATAGAATAAAAAGTGTTTAAAATTAGTCAAAGAATATGTGCGAATTTTTTCATAATTTTTTTATGATTTTTTAATTTTTGCATTTTGGCCATTTTCCGAAAAATCCAAAAACCATTCAGAAAATTCTGAAAAAATTCACGTAAAGGTGAATAAAAATAAAGGTCAGTAGTATCAGCTATAGAATTTGATAGCTAGTTAATTATTAATTGAAATAAAGATAGTTACTTTATTGAAGTATACATTAGCGTAAACCATATCGTACATTTCATACATGTGAATATAATAAAATGTTTGCGATGTTTTCTCCAAAAGTATCAACTCTATGAAAAAATGTTATATAATAAAAAGTTTTTAAAATTAGTCGAAAAACACGTGTGATAGTATCGGCAACAGATTATTTATTTTCAGCTCGAGTTCAGTAAAATAAAATTATTATTAAAAATCGAGTTAGCGTCCGATTTTTGGCGCGCATTTATCCCATATAGGTGTGTGAGTGAGATTGTGTGTATGATCGCGTCGCATATTTCTCTTCTTTTCTTTATTAATTATTTGTTAATTAAAGTAAATTGTTTACGATGAGTCGAATTACGTTTCGTGTTTTAGATTGACAAACAATCGGCGTGCGGTATCAATAACCATTGGAGTGTAAATTTATTTGATTGAATAAATTAGTTGTGTAATTACATATAGATTTGTTAATTTATTAGTAGATTGTTCCTCGTGTTGTCTGTGTTCTTCGTGTCGTCGAGGAAAATTATAAAATTATTATTTGCTGGTTCGACGTGGGTTTCGTCATTTTATTTAACCCCCCTTTACCGAATGCGGTAGTCTCAACTCGAGGAGAGGGTTTTAATTATAATAAAATAGAGGTGAAATAGGAAATAATTAAAAGTATTTGGATGTTAGCTCTTATAGGTTTGGTAATTTTTAAGTTATACCTTACAGGCGTTAACCTGAAATTGTAAGACTAAAATTTTTAAGGCCTAAAAATTTAATTTCCAAATATTTTAAGGTCAAATTATGGGACTAAAATTTTTAAGACCCAAAATGTTAAGGCCCAAAAATATTTAATCGTAAAAGTATTGAGGTCAATTTGTAAGACTAAAATTTTAAGGCCTACAATATTTGCCCACAAAAGCTTTAAGTTCAAATTATGGGATACTAAGATTTTTAAGGCTCAAAATGTTAAATTGGCAAACATTGAGTCCCAAATGATTCAGGTAAATTGGTGACACTAAAATTTTAAGGTCCAAATTATTAAGTCCAAAGTGTTTTATTGCAAATTATGAGATTAAAATTTTAAGATCAAAATCTTAACGCCCAAAAATATTTAGTCCTAAATGTACAGAGGTCAATTTACGAGATTTAAATTTTGAGGCCAAAAATTTAAGCTCCCTAAAGATTTAAGCTCAAATTATGAGACTAAAGTTTTTAAGGTTAAAAGTGTTAAAATCCAAAATATTGAGTCCCAAAAGTATTAAGGTTAAATTCAGGGACTAAATTTTTTAAGGACAAAAATTCTAAAGCTGAAAATGATGAGTCCTAGAAGTTTTAAGCTAGAATAAGACTAAAAATTATAAGGCCTAAAATATTGAATCCCAAAAGTATTCAGGTCAATTATAAGACTAAAGCTGTGTGACGAATTGTGCGTATGCTATAAAAATTTAGAACAAGTGAAAATTACAAGATTGTGGCATGAGACTTTTAAGTGCTAAATAAAAAATGAAGCGGGCGTCGGGTCTTGAACCCGAGCCCCTTCGAATCCGAAGGCGTTCACGCTAACCACTGCGCTACGCCCGCACTGGACGTAGCGCCTGCTTATTGTTCTTATATGCTACCGATACCGCGCCGCCTCGCGGTGTCGGTAATGCTGGCATCTATATGACAAGTGGATTAAATCCATCTTGTCACAAGATATATCTGAAAAATCAAATATAGAAATCTGTATTCTATACGGATCTCCTTAATGCGAGCAACCATGTACATACACATACATTTAAATATAGATTTGAAAATGTAAAATACGCATTTGATCTGACCGGTAATGAAGGACGTACGCGCACGCACAGCGATAAGATGCATAAGGGCCAAATTACAAATTTCGTTTTATATAATTTTGAAGAATTCCATATAACATTTTGCAATTTTTCCAATGGGTCAAATTAAAATTATTGTCGAGCAATTCTTTAAAAAATGTTACGTGTGATTATTATAATTATTTATTGATATGTAAAAAAAAAGAATTTCCATATTTATTAATTTAAAGTAAACTATAGTAGGGCGATTAAAAATAGCAAAATAGGTACGAGCAATTAAAAATCTATCGAATTTATATTTTTGTTTTAATTTTTGAACATATTATTTGGACTGGGCAAGGCCGGGACACGACGACCAAGGGGGCTGTGGGGTCCGCCTAATTATGTTTAAAATAAATTATATAATTGTAGAATAATTATAGAATTAATAAATTACTTCATAAATAATTTCGATATTTATATTTTGTACACATTTTGCACAATTAATATTGAGTGAGTTTTTACACATATATATTTTTATCCCTATTAAAAATAAATACGTAATTTTGTTACGTAACAAAAGCACGTACCAAAATTACGTACCAAAAGTACGTATTGTTACATGCTAAATTCGAACATTTTGTTACGTACATATTGGCGCGTAGATTTGGCACGTAATTTTATTACGTACTTTTGGTACATAACTTTTCTTTTCTTTTTTTTTCAATGATGCGTATCATCAGCGACCACAGAGGTATGTGCGATATCTTTTGTAAAAGCATACTTATTGAAAATGCACTAATCAATCGGCAGACACAGTAAGGGCACGAGCCGGCATCTCCGGATTAAGCTTTACGGTCCAAGCGTAACAGTTATAAGATGTTTTTTTAATATTTTTATTGAATTACGTACCTGAAGTACGTAATTGAGTTACGTACCTGCAGTACGTGAATGAGTTACGTACCTGAAGTACGTGATTGAGTTACGTACCTGAAGTACGTAATTGTATTACGTGCAGAAGTATCATCAGTGTGAGAGCGACGCTAAGCAAAAAAAAAAACGCTGTGTCTATCCGGACCAAATTTACGTAATGACGTGGATATAAATTGTACTTTTATAACATAAAAACACATCTTTTATAGCAAATAAGCTTAAAGCCACGTACACATTAGATACACATACAGACTTGAAGTCCCGTTTAGAGAAACGTAAAAGCTTAAAGCCACGTACATAACAAGTAAAACCTTAAAAATACGTAACAAACGCTTAGTATTGGCTTACGGACACGTAAAAAGTTTGAGACACTTAAAAAAAAACGGTACTGGCTAACGGGTCCTAAATGGCCTTAGAGACACGTAGAAATATAAATCCAAGTAAAATAATTAAAAATGTTATTATAGACACGTAAAAAATTAAATCCAAGTAAAACAGTTGAAAATGTTATTATATAGACACGTACACGGCCTTAGAGACACGTACAAATTTAAATTTAAGTAAAATAATTGAAAATGTTATTATAGACAAGTAAAAATTTAAATCAAAGTAAAATAAATGAAATTGTCATTTTAGAAACGTAAAAATTTAAATCCAAGTGAAATAGTTGAAAATGTTATTAGAGACACGTAAAAATTTAAATCCAAGTAAAATAAATGAAATTGTTATAATAGACAAGTAAAAATTTAAATCGAAATAAAATAATTGAAAACGTTATTATATAGACACTTACACAGCCTTAGAGACACGTCAAAATTTAAATCCAAGTAAAATAACTGAAAATGTTATTATAGACAAGTAAACATATAAATCCAAGTAAAATAAATGAAATTGTTATTACAGATACGTAAAAATTTAAATCCAACTAAAATGGTTTAAAATGTTATTATATAGACACGTACACGGCCTTAAAGACACGTAGACATTTAAATCCAAGTAAAATAATTGAAAATGTTATTATATAGACACGTACACTGCCTTAGAGACACGTAAAAATTTAAATTTAAGTAAAATAATTGAAAATGTTATTACAGACACGTAAAAATTTAAATCCAAGTATGATCTTTAATAATTTTTATTACTTTAAGAAATCATTATTAACTTACACTGACACATAGGTAAATATTGTTAATAATTAGAAATTTTATTTGAATTAAGCAAACAGTTTAAAAAAAAACAGTTGTCTCTCGCGGGAATCGATCCCGCGTTTGCATATATACGAAGAATAATATACATGAGCCTTTACATTCGCGTGCAGGCTTTTTTATCTTTCTTACACCAATACCAATATATATTGAAACTTATATATTCAAGTTGTGCACCCTAGGAAAGCTGGCAAAAATGTTTAGTACTAATTATTATTAGGAATAAATATTAATTAAAAATTTAATAAATATACATCTTATAACCCAATTACCTAATAACCTTTCTTATAGGGAAATACTCACCTTTGTGTTTATTTATTTCTCTCTAAAACATAAATTTGGAACTTTCGATCAAAGCAGAAATTTTCTTTTTATTTTCTTTTTAATTACTATCAAATCTAAACCAATTATAAATAAAATGTAATTAATAAACAAAAGTTCCTGATTTATTTGACTTGTTTGAATTATTGTAAAAATAATTTCTTTGCGCTTACGAATTTGAATTTTCGCGCCAAAATTATGATGCGCATGCGCAGTAATGTTAAACTATGATTATTGGCATAATTAATTACGGATCAGTTTTAATTATTCTGTTATTAATTTGACTTATTTTAATATAGTAGAAGTTTAAAGTAGCTTAGGAACCGTTTTTGACGTCACGAACGTATTAATATAGTTGATAATTTTGACTATATTACATTTTCAAGCTTTACGATTATTAAATTTTTATTTCATTTTTTTCTGAAAAATTAAATGCGGTGCAATTTAATCAGGAGATGTGAACGGAAAGAGCTATTTAAATTGTATCTACTAGTATTTTTTTTTTTTTTTTTTCATGAAATTCTATTTTTTGTTGCCGCATTTAATCGGTGGTGTATGATGTTGGTCTATATACACTTGTAGACAACTTCAAATTAAACAAGTGTCCGATCCGGGTGGAGTCCGTGTCAAAGCGCCAGAAGCGTGAAAAGGCCGGTTCGTATATTTTGTGGAGGGGGTCTCGGCGACAGCTATGTTATAAATTTGTCCAGGCGGGCGCGCGCAATTTAAAATAATTTTTCGAACTTTGCATTAAAATAATTTATTTAACAATCTTCCGATAACACATAACCCGGTAGGAGTTATTTTAAAGTAATCTGAAAGATTTAATGCTCGGTAACAAGTATTTTAAATGTTTCTTTTCAGTTCTAATAATTAATGTAAGGTTTAAATACCCAATATTCCGGTCACAAACATTTTTTAATTTAATAAATTGATTTTAACTAAACAAACGAATAATGTGGTAATGCCTGATAACTTGGTAACAAAGAGTTATTTTTCTAATACATTTTCTACATCTTTTTTATAAATTTGTACATATATTTATTTCCTAGTAAAATTTAAAATAGATATTTTAAATTGTTTGAAAACTGCAAAAGAATTAATTTTTTTAATTCATCATTCATAAGAAAGTCGTCGTTACAAAATAACTTTTACGCCTATAGTAATTTAAATTACAACGGTTGAAAATTTAAATTAAAATTTAAATAATTTATAGGAACACTTAAATATTTTTCACTAAAGTTTTGAATGTTTTGTGATAAAGTCTTCATATATATTTAAATTAAAAAATGGACAATTTTAATTTTGATAAAGAATGTGACTCAAAAAATATTGCGGTAGATGTTTTAAAAAAAGTTCAAGCTTGCATCTTTGTATAAAAAAAAATTACAACTTCTTAAAAGTTATTTGAATTTTCTGGTTAAAATTGAAATTTATTTAAAGTAAAATAATTGTATCTGTATTATTACTATTACTATTCTATTACTTCCGAAAATTTATAATACCATTTTTCAAGTTTCCGACACTTGATATACTTACCCATAATGTACGTATATGTATGTACGTAAATGAAAATGCTTGTGTGTTCTGTTAATTAAGTAAAGTTAACAGTACTCACCCAGAACGTTACCTTTTTTCAATTTCTCGCAAAACATCATCTGCTTTTTTATTGTTTACCATCAAGTTTTATTTTATATTTAGTGAAATCTATTCACAAACACTTTCAAAAACCGGTGCCTTGACAGGCTCATTATATATATTTATAATATTATCAATATAATAAACAATTTGCTTTTATTTATTCAAATTTAATTTAAAAAGTGTATAAATAATAATACAAACATTATTTCATCAAGCCATATATGTGAGATATTTCAAGCCACTAATATGTCTAATGTTATAAGTCGAGACTGCGTAATTAGTTGACTGAATCAATTCTTTTCATCCGTGGAAATTAAATTTTATTTGCCATATATATAAATTTAAGGAAAAAAAAGGTTAAAAGTTTGTTTTCTCTGGTAAATAAATATAATTTTTTATTATTTATAGTTTTCTTTAAAAGCAATAATTTACTTTATATTTATTTAATAACATTTATTTCACAAAGCCTTACGTATTAAATATTTTAAGCCACTAATATGTATTATTTTATAGTTCGGTGTGGTTATGTTGGATTCCTCCTTTTCTTCTTTTTCATCTGTGGAAATTTATTTTTATATTACATTTATTTGTATAAATTAGGGCAAAGCAGTATCTAAGTATAAAAAATAAAAAATGTTATGTTTTCTCAGGTAAATACATATACATAACTTTTTCTTATATGATAAATGAATTTATTGATCTTTACAAGCCAAAGAAACATTCCTCACATCTCAAGTAAGGCGGACTGTATTAATACCAGCCACTTTAGAAACCTCACAGGATGAGTGTTCGAAAAAAGACTAAGACAATCTAAGTCAACAAAAATGTAAAATTTAATTGACTATAGTATAAAATTAATTAAAACTTAATAAGACAGAAGAAAAAAATTAAACAGTTTTGTATTTCGCCCTGAGTATGCCTGGTGGGCTCATCAGTAGAGTCCAGGCATCTCGTCTCTAGATACAAATGACAGATATAAAAATTTTTTTTTTGAAAACCTGACGAGGAAGACATGGGGTGTATATGCCCTACCGATAGCAAACTTTAGTAAGTGCCACATATTAACAGGTAGCCCCCTAACGCATTTATATAGAACTAATGTCTTAATCGTCAGAATATTGTTACATAAGGCATATTCGTGATCCAATGCCATATAATTTTAAAATTTGAATTTTCCAACTATTAGAAAAATTCGAGAATTTATTGCTTTTGTACACTCTAAGTTATATGATAAATGAATTTATTGATCTTTACAAGCCAAAGAAACATTCCTCACATCTCAAGTAAGGCGGACTGTATTAATACCACCCACTTTAGAAACCTCACAGGATGAGTGTTCGAAAAAAGACTAAGACAAGCTAAGTCAACAAAAATGTAAAATTTAATTGACTATAGTATAAAATTAATTAAAACTTAATAAGACAGAAGAAAAAAATTAAACAGTTTTGTATTTCGCCCTGAGTATGCCTGGTGGGCTCATCAGTAGAGTCCAGGCATCTCGTCTCTAGATACAAATGACAGATATAAAAATTTTTTTTTTGAAAACCTGACGAGGAAGACATGGTGTATATATGCCCTACCGATCGCAAACTTTAGTAAGTGCCACATATTAACAGGTAGCCCCCTAACGCACTTATATAGAACTAATGTCTTAATCGTCAGAATATTGTTACATAAGGCATTTCGTGATCCAATGCCATATAATTTTAAAATTTGAATTTTCCAACTATTAGAAAAATTCGAGAATTTATTGCTTTTGTACACTCTAAGTTATATGATAAATGAATTTATTGATCTTTACAAGCCAAAGAAACATTCCTCACATCTCAAGTAAGGCGGACTGTATTAATACCACCCACTTTAGAAACCTCACAGGATGAGTGTTCGAAAAAAGACTAAGACAAGCTAAGTCAACAAAAATGTAAAATTTAATTGACTATAGTATAAAATTAATTAAAACTTAATAAGACAGAAGAAAAAAATTAAACAGTTTTGTATTTCGCCCTGAGTATGCCTGGTGGGCTCATCAGTAGAGTCCAGGCATCTCGTCTCTAGATACAAATGACAGATATAAAAATTTTTTTTTTGAAAACCTGACGAGGAAGACATGGTGTATATATGCCCTACCGATCGCAAACTTTAGTAAGTGCCACATATTAACAGGTAGCCCCCTAACGCACTTATATAGAACTAATGTCTTAATCGTCAGAATATTGTTACATAAGGCATTTCGTGATCCAATGCCATATAATTTTAAAATTTGAATTTTCCAACTATTAGAAAAATTCGAGAATTTATTGCTTTTGTACACTCTAAGTTATATGATAAATGAATTTATTGATCTTTACAAGCCAAAGAAACATTCCTCACATCTCAAGTAAGGCGGACTGTATTAATACCAGCCACTTTAGAAACCTCACAGGATGAGTGTTCGAAAAAAGACTAAGACAAGCTAAGTCAACAAAAATGTAAAATTTAATTGACTATAGTATAAAATTAATTATAACTTATTAAGACAGAAGAAAAAAATTAAACAGTTTTGTATTTCGCCCTGAGTATGCCTGGTGGGCTCATCAGTAGAGTCCAGGCATCTCGTCTCTAGATACAAATGACAGATATAAAAATTTTTTTTTTGAAAACCTGACGAGGAAGACATGGGGTATATATGCCCTACCGATAGCGATTTTAAAATTATATGGCATTGGATCACGAATATGCCTTATGTAACAATATTCTGACGATTAAGACATTAGTTCTATATAAGTGCGTTAGGGGGCTACCTGTTAATATGTGGCACTTACTAAAGTTTGCTATCGGTAGGGCATATATACCCCATGTTTTCCTCGTCAGGTTTTCAAAAAAAAATTTTTATATCTGTCATTTGTATCTAGAGACGAGATGCCTGGACTCTACTGATGAGCCCACCAGGCATACTCAGGGCGAAATACAAAACTGTTTAATTTTTTTCTTCGGTCTTATTAAGTTTTGATTAATTTTATACTATAGTCAATTAAATTTTACATTTTTGTTGACTTAGCTTGTCTTAGTCTTTTTCGAACACTCATCCTGTGAGGTTTCTAAAGTGGCTGGTATTAATACAGTCCGCCTTACTTGAGATGTGAGGAATGTTTCTTTGGCTTGTAAAGATTAATAAATTCATTTGTCATATAACTTAGAGTGTACAAAAGCAATAAATTCTCGAATTTTTCTAATAGTTGGAAAATTCAAATTTTAAAATTATATGGCATTGGATCACGAATATGCCTTATCTAACAATATTCTGACGATTAAGACATTAGTTCTATATAAGTGCGTTAGGGGGCTACCTGTTAATATGTGGCACTTACTAAAGTTTGCTATCGGTAGGGCATATATACCCCATGTCTTCCTCGTCAGGTTTTCAAAAAAAAAATTTTTATATCTGTCATTTGTATCTAGAGACGAGATGCCTGGACTCTACTGATGAGCCCACCAGGCATACTCAGGGCGAAATACAAAACTGTTTAATTTTTTTCTTCTGTCTTATTAAGTTTTAATTAATTTTATACTATAGTCAATTAAATTTTACATTTTTGTTGACTTAGATTGTCTTAGTCTTTTTTCGAACACTCATCCTGTGAGGTTTCTAAAGTGGCTGGTATTAATACAGTCCGCCTTACTTGAGATGTGAGGAATGTTTCTTTGGCTTGTAAAGATCAATAAATTCATTTATCATATAAGAAAAAGTTATGTATATGTATTTACCTGAGAAAACATAACATTTTTTATTTTTTATACTTAGATACTGCTTTGCCCTAATTTATACAAATAAATGTAATATAAAAATAAATTTCCACAGATGAAAAAGAAGAAAAGGAGGAATCCAACATAACCACACCGAACTATAAAATAATACATATTAGTGGCTTAAAATATTTAATACATAAGGCTTTGTGAAATAAATGTTATTAAATAAATATAAAGTAAATTATTGCTTTTAAAGAAAACTATAATAATAAAAAATTATATTTATTTACCAGAGAAAACAAACTTTTAACCTTTTTTTCCTTAAATTTATATATATGGCAAATAAAATTTAATTTCCACGGATGAAAAGAATTGATTCAGACAACTAATTACGCAGTCTCGACTTATAACATTAGACATATTAGTGGCTTGAAATATCTCACATATATGGCTTGATGAAATAATGTTTGTATTATTATTTATACACTTTTTAAATTAAATTTGAATAAATAAAAGCAAATTGTTTATTATATTGATAATATTATCAATATAATAAACAATTTGCTTTTATTTATTCAAATTTAATTTAAAAAGTGTATAAATAATAATACAAACATTATTTCATCAAGCCATATATGTGAGATATTTCAAGCCACTAATATGTCTAATGTTATAAGTCGAGACTGCGTAATTAGTTGTCTGAATCAATTCTTTTCATCCGTGGAAATTAAATTTTATTTGCCATATATATAAATTTAAGGAAAAAAAGGTTAAAAGTTTGTTTTCTCTGGTAAATAAATATAATTTTTTATTATTTATAGTTTTCTTTAAAAGCAATAATTTACTTTATATTTATTTAATAACATTTATTTCACAAAGCCTTATGTATTAAATATTTTAAGCCACTAATATGTATTATTTATAGTTCGGTGTGGTTATGTTGGATTCCTCCTTTTCTTCTTTTTCATCTGTGGAAATTTATTTTTATATTACATTTATTTGTATAAATTAGGGCAAAGCAGTATCTAAGTATAAAAAATAAAAAATGTTATGTTTTCTCAGGTAAATACATATACATAACTTTTTCTTATATGATAAATGAATTTATTGATCTTTACAAGCCAAAGAAACATTCCTCACATCTCAAGTAAGGCGGACTGTATTAATACCAGCCACTTTAGAAACCTCACAGGATGAGTGTTCGAAAAAAGACTAAGACAATCTAAGTCAACAAAAATGTAAAATTTAATTGACTATAGTATAAAATTAATTAAAACTTAATAAGACAGAAGAAAAAAATTAAACAGTTTTGTATTTCGCCCTGAGTATGCCTGGTGGGCTCATCAGTAGAGTCCAGGCATCTCGTCTCTAGATACAAATGACAGATATAAAAATTTTTTTTTTGAAAACCTGACGAGGAAGACATGGGGTATATATGCCCTACCGATAGCAAACTTTAGTAAGTGCCACATATTAACAGGTAGCCCCCTAACGCACTTATATAGAACTAATGTCTTAATCGTCAGAATATTGTTAGATAAGGCATATTCGTGATCCAATGCCATATAATTTTAAAATTTGAATTTTCCAACTATTAGAAAAATTCGAGAATTTATTGCTTTTGTACACTCTAAGTTATATGACAAATGAATTTATTAATCTTTACAAGCCAAAGAAACATTCCTCACATCTCAAGTAAGGCGGACTGTATTAATACCAGCCACTTTAGAAACCTCACAGGATGAGTGTTCGAAAAAAGACTAAGACAAGCTAAGTCAACAAAAATGTAAAATTTAATTGACTATAGTATAAAATTAATCAAAACTTAATAAGACCGAAGAAAAAAATTAAACAGTTTTGTATTTCGCCCTGAGTATGCCTGGTGGGCTCATCAGTAGAGTCCAGGCATCTCGTCTCTAGATACAAATGACAGATATAAAAATTTTTTTTTGAAAACCTGACGAGGAAAACATGGGGTATATATGCCCTACCGATAGCAAACTTTAGTAAGTGCCACATATTAACAGGTAGCCCCCTAACGCACTTATATAGAACTAATGTCTTAATCGTCAGAATATTGTTACATAAGGCATATTCGTGATCCAATGCCATATAATTTTAAAATCGCTATCGGTAGGGCATATATACCCCATGTCTTCCTCGTCAGGTTTTCAAAAAAAAATTTTTATATCTGTCATTTGTATCTAGAGACGAGATGCCTGGACTCTACTGATGAGCCCACCAGGCATACTCAGGGCGAAATACAAAACTGTTTAATTTTTTTCTTCTGTCTTATTAAGTTTTAATTAATTTTATACTATAGTCAATTAAATTTTACATTTTTGTTGACTTAGATTGTCTTAGTCTTTTTTCGAACACTCATCCTGTGAGGTTTCTAAAGTGGCTGGTATTAATACAGTCCGCCTTACTTGAGATGTGAGGAATGTTTCTTTGGCTTGTAAAGATCAATAAATTCATTTATCATATAACTTAGAGTGTACAAAAGCAATAAATTCTCGAATTTTTCTAATAGTTGGAAAATTCAAATTTTAAAATTATATGGCATTGGATCACGAAATGCCTTATGTAACAATATTCTGACGATTAAGACATTAGTTCTATATAAGTGCGTTAGGGGGCTACCTGTTAATATGTGGCACTTACTAAAGTTTGCGATCGGTAGGGCATATATACACCATGTCTTCCTCGTCAGGTTTTCAAAAAAAAAATTTTTATATCTGTCATTTGTATCTAGAGACGAGATGCCTGGACTCTACTGATGAGCCCACCAGGCATACTCAGGGCGAAATACAAAACTGTTTAATTTTTTTCTTCTGTCTTATTAAGTTTTAATTAATTTTATACTATAGTCAATTAAATTTTACATTTTTGTTGACTTAGATTGTCTTAGTCTTTTTTCGAACACTCATCCTGTGAGGTTTCTAAAGTGGCTGGTATTAATACAGTCCGCCTTACTTGAGATGTGAGGAATGTTTCTTTGGCTTGTAAAGATCAATAAATTCATTTATCATATAACTTAGAGTGTACAAAAGCAATAAATTCTCGAATTTTTCTAATAGTTGGAAAATTCAAATTTTAAAATTATATGGCATTGGATCACGAATATGCCTTATGTAACAATATTCTGACGATTAAGACATTAGTTCTATATAAATGCGTTAGGGGGCTACCTGTTAATATGTGGCACTTACTAAAGTTTGCTATCGGTAGGGCATATACACCCCATGTCTTCCTCGTCAGGTTTTCAAAAAAAAAATTTTTATATCTGTCATTTGTATCTAGAGACGAGATGCCTGGACTCTACTGATGAGCCCACCAGGCATACTCAGGGCGAAATACAAAACTGTTTAATTTTTTTCTTCTGTCTTATTAAGTTTTAATTAATTTTATACTATAGTCAATTAAATTTTACATTTTTGTTGACTTAGATTGTCTTAGTCTTTTTTCGAACACTCATCCTGTGAGGTTTCTAAAGTGGCTGGTATTAATACAGTCCGCCTTACTTGAGATGTGAGGAATGTTTCTTTGGCTTGTAAAGATCAATAAATTCATTTATCATATAAGAAAAAGTTATGTATATGTATTTACCTGAGAAAACATAACATTTTTTATTTTTTATACTTAGATACTGCTTTGCCCTAATTTATACAAATAAATGTAATATAAAAATAAATTTCCACAGATGAAAAAGAAGAAAAGGAGGAATCCAACATAACCACACCGAACTATAAAATAATACATATTAGTGGCTTAAAATATTTAATACATAAGGCTTTGTGAAATAAATGTTATTAAATAAATATAAAGTAAATTATTGCTTTTAAAGAAAACTATAAATAATAAAAAATTATATTTATTTACCAGAGAAAACAAACTTTTAACCTTTTTTTCCTTAAATTTATATATATGGCAAATAAAATTTAATTTCCACGGATGAAAAGAATTGATTCAGACAACTAATTACGCAGTCTCGACTTATAACATTAGACATATTAGTGGCTTGAAATATCTCACATATATGGCTTGATGAAATAATGTTTGTATTATTATTTATACACTTTTTAAATTAAATTTGAATAAATAAAAGCAAATTGTTTATTATATTGATAATATTATAAATATATATAATGAGCCTGTCAAGGCACCGGTTTTTGAAAGTGTTTGTGAATAGATTTCACTAAATATAAAATAAAACTTGATGGTAAACAATAAAAAAGCAGATGATGTTTTGCGAGAAATTGAAAAAAGGTAACGTTCTGGGTGAGTACTGTTAACTTTACTTAATTAACAGAACACACAAGCATTTTCATTTACGTACATACATATACGTACATTATGGGTAAGTATATCAAGTGTCGGAAACTTGAAAAATGGTATTATAAATTTTCGGAAGTAATAGAATAGTAATAGTAATAATACAGATACAATTATTTTACTTTAAATAAATTTCAATTTTAACCAGAAAATTCAAATAACTTTTAAGAAGTTGTAATTTTTTTTATACAAAGATGCAAGCTTGAACTTTTTTTAAAACATCTACCGCAATATTTTTTGAGTCACATTCTTTATCAAAATTAAAATTGTCCATTTTTTAATTTAAATATATATGAAGACTTTATCACAAAACATTCAAAACTTTAGTGAAAAATATTTAAGTGTTCCTATAAATTATTTAAATTTTAATTTAAATTTTCAACCGTTGTAATTTAAATTACTATAGGCGTAAAAGTTATTTTGTAACGACGACTTTCTTATGAATGATGAATTAAAAAAATTAATTCTTTTGCAGTTTTCAAACAATTTAAAATATCTATTTTAAATTTTACTAGGAAATAAATATATGTACAAATTTATAAAAAAAGATGTAGAAAATGTATTAGAAAAATAACTCTTTGTTACCAAGTTATCAGGCATTAACACATTATTCGTTTGTTTAGTTAAAATCAATTTATTAAATTAAAAAGTGTTTGTGACCGGAATATTGGGTATTTAAACCTTACATTAATTATTAGAACTGAAAAGAAACATTTAAAATACTTGTTACCGAGCATTAAAACCTTTCAGATTACTTTAAAATAATTCCTACCGGGTTATGTGTTATAGGAACACTTAAATATTTTTCACTAAAGTTTTGAATGTTTTGTGATAAAGTCTTCATATATATTTAAATTAAAAAATGGACAATTTTAATTTTGATAAAGAATGTGACTCAAAAAATATTGCGGTAGATGTTTTAAAAAAAGTTCAAGCTTGCATCTTTGTATAAAAAAAATTACAACTTCTTAAAAGTTATTTGAATTTTCTGGTTAAAATTGAAATTTATTTAAAGTAAAATAATTGTATCTGTATTATTACTATTACTATTCTATTACTTCCGAAAATTTATAATACCATTTTTCAAGTTTCCGACACTTGATATACTTACCCATAATGTACGTATATGTATGTACGTAAATGAAAATGCTTGTGTGTTCTGTTAATTAAGTAAAGTTAACAGTACTCACCCAGAACGTTACCTTTTTTCAATTTCTCGCAAAACATCATCTGCTTTTTTATTGTTTACCATCAAGTTTTATTTTATATTTAGTGAAATCTATTCACAAACACTTTCAAAAACCGGTGCCTTGACAGGCTCATTATATATATTTATAATATTATCAATATAATAAACAATTTGCTTTTATTTATTCAAATTTAATTTAAAAAGTGTATAAATAATAATACAAACATTATTTCATCAAGCCATATATGTGAGATATTTCAAGCCACTAATATGTCTAATGTTATAAGTCGAGACTGCGTAATTAGTTGACTGAATCAATTCTTTTCATCCGTGGAAATTAAATTTTATTTGCCATATATATAAATTTAAGGAAAAAAAAGGTTAAAAGTTTGTTTTCTCTGGTAAATAAATATAATTTTTTATTATTTATAGTTTTCTTTAAAAGCAATAATTTACTTTATATTTATTTAATAACATTTATTTCACAAAGCCTTACGTATTAAATATTTTAAGCCACTAATATGTATTATTTTATAGTTCGGTGTGGTTATGTTGGATTCCTCCTTTTCTTCTTTTTCATCTGTGGAAATTTATTTTTATATTACATTTATTTGTATAAATTAGGGCAAAGCAGTATCTAAGTATAAAAAATAAAAAATGTTATGTTTTCTCAGGTAAATACATATACATAACTTTTTCTTATATGATAAATGAATTTATTGATCTTTACAAGCCAAAGAAACATTCCTCACATCTCAAGTAAGGCGGACTGTATTAATACCAGCCACTTTAGAAACCTCACAGGATGAGTGTTCGAAAAAAGACTAAGACAATCTAAGTCAACAAAAATGTAAAATTTAATTGACTATAGTATAAAATTAATTAAAACTTAATAAGACAGAAGAAAAAAATTAAACAGTTTTGTATTTCGCCCTGAGTATGCCTGGTGGGCTCATCAGTAGAGTCCAGGCATCTCGTCTCTAGATACAAATGACAGATATAAAAATTTTTTTTTTGAAAACCTGACGAGGAAGACATGGGGTGTATATGCCCTACCGATAGCAAACTTTAGTAAGTGCCACATATTAACAGGTAGCCCCCTAACGCATTTATATAGAACTAATGTCTTAATCGTCAGAATATTGTTACATAAGGCATATTCGTGATCCAATGCCATATAATTTTACAATTTGAATTTTCCAACTATTAGAAAAATTCGAGAATTTATTGCTTTTGTACACTCTAAGTTATATGATAAATGAATTTATTGATCTTTACAAGCCAAAGAAACATTCCTCACATCTCAAGTAAGGCGGACTGTATTAATACCACCCACTTTAGAAACCTCACAGGATGAGTGTTCGAAAAAAGACTAAGACAAGCTAAGTCAACAAAAATGTAAAATTTAATTGACTATAGTATAAAATTAATTAAAACTTAATAAGACAGAAGAAAAAAATTAAACAGTTTTGTATTTCGCCCTGAGTATGCCTGGTGGGCTCATCAGTAGAGTCCAGGCATCTCGTCTCTAGATACAAATGACAGATATAAAAATTTTTTTTTTTGAAAACCTGACGAGGAAGACATGGTGTATATATGCCCTACCGATCGCAAACTTTAGTAAGTGCCACATATTAACAGGTAGCCCCCTAACGCACTTATATAGAACTAATGTCTTAATCGTCAGAATATTGTTACATAAGGCATTTCGTGATCCAATGCCATATAATTTTAAAATTTGAATTTTCCAACTATTAGAAAAATTCGAGAATTTATTGCTTTTGTACACTCTAAGTTATATGATAAATGAATTTATTGATCTTTACAAGCCAAAGAAACATTCCTCACATCTCAAGTAAGGCGGACTGTATTAATACCAGCCACTTTAGAAACCTCACAGGATGAGTGTTCGAAAAAAGACTAAGACAAGCTAAGTCAACAAAAATGTAAAATTTAATTGACTATAGTATAAAATTAATTATAACTTATTAAGACAGAAGAAAAAAATTAAACAGTTTTGTATTTCGCCCTGAGTATGCCTGGTGGGCTCATCAGTAGAGTCCAGGCATCTCGTCTCTAGATACAAATGACAGATATAAAAATTTTTTTTTTGAAAACCTGACGAGGAAGACATGGGGTATATATGCCCTACCGATAGCGATTTTAAAATTATATGGCATTGGATCACGAATATGCCTTATGTAACAATATTCTGACGATTAAGACATTAGTTCTATATAAGTGCGTTAGGGGGCTACCTGTTAATATGTGGCACTTACTAAAGTTTGCTATCGGTAGGGCATATATACCCCATGTTTTCCTCGTCAGGTTTTCAAAAAAAATTTTTATATCTGTCATTTGTATCTAGAGACGAGATGCCTGGACTCTACTGATGAGCCCACCAGGCATACTCAGGGCGAAATACAAAACTGTTTAATTTTTTTCTTCGGTCTTATTAAGTTTTGATTAATTTTATACTATAGTCAATTAAATTTTACATTTTTGTTGACTTAGCTTGTCTTAGTCTTTTTTCGAACACTCATCCTGTGAGGTTTCTAAAGTGGCTGGTATTAATACAGTCCGCCTTACTTGAGATGTGAGGAATGTTTCTTTGGCTTGTAAAGATTAATAAATTCATTTGTCATATAACTTAGAGTGTACAAAAGCAATAAATTCTCGAATTTTTCTAATAGTTGGAAAATTCAAATTTTAAAATTATATGGCATTGGATCACGAATATGCCTTATCTAACAATATTCTGACGATTAAGACATTAGTTCTATATAAGTGCGTTAGGGGGCTACCTGTTAATATGTGGCACTTACTAAAGTTTGCTATCGGTAGGGCATATATACCCCATGTCTTCCTCGTCAGGTTTTCAAAAAAAAATTTTTATATCTGTCATTTGTATCTAGAGACGAGATGCCTGGACTCTACTGATGAGCCCACCAGGCATACTCAGGGCGAAATACAAAACTGTTTAATTTTTTTCTTCTGTCTTATTAAGTTTTAATTAATTTTATACTATAGTCAATTAAATTTTACATTTTTGTTGACTTAGATTGTCTTAGTCTTTTTTCGAACACTCATCCTGTGAGGTTTCTAAAGTGGCTGGTATTAATACAGTCCGCCTTACTTGAGATGTGAGGAATGTTTCTTTGGCTTGTAAAGATCAATAAATTCATTTATCATATAAGAAAAAGTTATGTATATGTATTTACCTGAGAAAACATAACATTTTTTATTTTTTATACTTAGATACTGCTTTGCCCTAATTTATACAAATAAATGTAATATAAAAATAAATTTCCACAGATGAAAAAGAAGAAAAGGAGGAATCCAACATAACCACACCGAACTATAAAATAATACATATTAGTGGCTTAAAATATTTAATACATAAGGCTTTGTGAAATAAATGTTATTAAATAAATATAAAGTAAATTATTGCTTTTAAAGAAAACTATAAATAATAAAAAATTATATTTATTTACCAGAGAAAACAAACTTTTAACCTTTTTTTTCCTTAAATTTATATATATGGCAAATAAAATTTAATTTCCACGGATGAAAAGAATTGATTCAGACAACTAATTACGCAGTCTCGACTTATAACATTAGACATATTAGTGGCTTGAAATATCTCACATATATGGCTTGATGAAATAATGTTTGTATTATTATTTATACACTTTTTAAATTAAATTTGAATAAATAAAAGCAAATTGTTTATTATATTGATAATATTATAAATATATATAATGAGCCTGTCAAGGCACCGGTTTTTGAAAGTGTTTGTGAATAGATTTCACTAAATATAAAATAAAACTTGATGGTAAACAATAAAAAAGCAGATGATGTTTTGCGAGAAATTGAAAAAAGGTAACGTTCTGGGTGAGTACTGTTAACTTTACTTAATTAACAGAACACACAAGCATTTTCATTTACGTACATACATATACGTACATTATGGGTAAGTATATCAAGTGTCGGAAACTTGAAAAATGGTATTATAAATTTTCGGAAGTAATAGAATAGTAATAGTAATAATACAGATACAATTATTTTACTTTAAATAAATTTCAATTTTAACCAGAAAATTCAAATAACTTTTAAGAAGTTGTAATTTTTTTTTATACAAAGATGCAAGCTTGAACTTTTTTTAAAACATCTACCGCAATATTTTTTGAGTCACATTCTTTATCAAAATTAAAATTGTCCATTTTTTAATTTAAATATATATGAAGACTTTATCACAAAACATTCAAAACTTTAGTGAAAAATATTTAAGTGTTCCTATAAATTATTTAAATTTTAATTTAAATTTTCAACCGTTGTAATTTAAATTACTATAGGCGTAAAAGTTATTTTGTAACGACGACTTTCTTATGAATGATGAATTAAAAAAATTAATTCTTTTGCAGTTTTCAAACAATTTAAAATATCTATTTTAAATTTTACTAGGAAATAAATATATGTACAAATTTATAAAAAAAGATGTAGAAAATGTATTAGAAAAATAACTCTTTGTTACCAAGTTATCAGGCATTAACACATTATTCGTTTGTTTAGTTAAAATCAATTTATTAAATTAAAAAGTGTTTGTGACCGGAATATTGGGTATTTAAACCTTACATTAATTATTAGAACTGAAAAGAAACATTTAAAATACTTGTTACCGAGCATTAAAACCTTTCAGATTACTTTAAAATAATTCCTACCGGGTTATGTGTTATCGGAAGATTGTTAAATAAATTATTTTAATGCAAAGTTCGAAAAATTATTTTAAATTGCGCGCGCGCGCCTGGACAAATTTATAACATAGCTGTCGCCGATACCCCCTCCACAAAATATACGAACCGGCCTTTCTACGCTTCTGGCGCAATGACACTCTGGCGCTTTGACACGGACTCTCCGGGTGAGTAATGGAGTGATAAATAACCTATACTTATACAAGGGATTATATTGTTTTGTTGATACGAATAATAATATCAGATAAGTTGACCATATTTGTAAATTTTTCAATTCGGAAATTGAATATTCGGAATATTCTATTTTTTTAAAAACAATTATGCTTTGTGTTAATTTTTATTTCAGACACCTTGAAAGGTTTATATGAAAGTTTTAGCATTGTCATTAAAGGCTTTTCAGCTAATGCTTATCATAACTTTTATACAGCAATCAATGCTAAAATTAGGATAAACAATACATGCAAATATCCTGTATATCAAATGCTATTTTAAGAAGTTTTTGTTTACACTTGCGATGGACTAATTACTCACATTAACCATAATGCATTTCAATGAGTTTGTATTGAACAAAATTTGGACATATCTATGAAATTGGATTATGCTCTTACGTTTACTTAAACATGTTATTAACTGTCAACGTGACTGATGACTGGATCCTCAAAATAGTTTTCTGAAATAAATTTTTCTGGAATTGCATGAATTATCATGAAATTGGTCATGTACTAAATATGAACTCGGAAGCATTATTAACTGTAAGTATTGATGGAATATTCTATACAATGATTTCATTTTTTTATACATTGTTATTTCTATAAATCATTTTTCTTCTATTCACTTATTAATTCAGTATGCAAAAAAATAGTAAAATCATAGAATACTGTAATAGTGAAAGTTATTTAACAATATCTTACACCTAAAGCTTTATTTATATTATTACTATGATTTGTAAAGCACAGCTGCTAACTTTAGATTTTCTTTAAATTTCTTTTTACAGTCTTTGAGCTTCCACAAACAACAATTTTGGCAATAACAGTGTGTTGGTAAAAGTTAACAATCAAGATACTACATTAGAAATATAAGAGCCAACAGTACCATCGGTAGACATGAACTAGTCTTCATTTTTCGTCTTTTTGAGCAAACTTATCTTGATTGTTTGCATCAGATTCTTTTTTATTTTCATTAGAGTTTGAGAGAATTATGCTGTTTGTTTTACTACATAAAGTTTTCTTGTTAAGTAACTGGGATTCATTTTCATCATATATATATATATAGTTCATCTGTGCAATTTACTAATTGTGCAATATTAAAAAGAAACATAAATGGAATTTCAGTTGATACAAGCATAGACAATAGAATCACTTACCAATTTCCTTCGTAGCAATTAACAGTTGTACGGTTACTTATTTTTATTTGTAGTAATACATAGTACATTTAATAATTTTACAATACTATTGCTTTTTTATATTAAATTAAAATTTTCTAAAAATGTTTGTAAATTTTAATATTTTAATTATTGATGGATATTTGACCGACACGGTGGCGGAGTGGCGGAGACGCACCTCGGCCGGTCACGGAAGTTAAGCAGCACTGAGTGCGGTTCGCACTTGGATGGGTTTGGCTTTCGTGGCGGGTTAGGTGTTTTTTCACACTTCACAACGTGAGCGAGAGGTGTGAAACATTCGGTTTCGGTGTCAAGGCCTACGCAATGTGACTTTGACACCCAAAAAGAATGTTTCGAATACACCGGCCATCTCGGATGAGGTTTTCCCTGCTTCACAGGTTTCCCTCATCCACGGGCATAACCCCGGGCGAATGCAAGATGGTGGGGTTTCTAAGGCAGGGATAAAGCAACCACACATAGGTGGTAGGTGAACACCGTTCAAGTCCCCAGGGGGATAAACGGTAGGAAGTGCCAGGAAAAAGAGAGCACAAATCAAGAATAAAAAAAAAATAAAAAAAATATTGATGGATATTTGGATATATAAAAGTACACAATATTTTTCACATTTGATAATTTATTGATTCTTTCAATCTATAAAATTTAAGACAATATTAAACAAAGTTTCTTTTAGTATCACTCTCACTTGTTGATTATTACAATGTTTATTAAAATAATTTTTTAAATAATTTTTAGTAAAGTGTAGTATTGAAGGAGGTACTGTGATATCTCTTTTAAAAAGTTTCCTAACAACTGTGGATCTTATGACATTGTTGGTTGTTCTTTCAGTTTAAGATATCTTATTTCACTAACCAGTAACTTATTTTTTCTTTTTGGTTTTCCTTTTGACTGTTGTTTGTAAAGCTCCACTAACTTTTCCGATTATTTTTGTTGATTTTGGTGTTTTAATTTCTGCTGCTGATATATTGGTATCTACTACACTGCAGTCATTGCTGATACCTGAAACATCTAAACGTTGCATCAACAAATTTAAGTTTTGATCATTATTATTTGGTAGATCTATGAATTTTTTTCTTTTGAATTGTAGACCATTAACTTCACTTCTTTGTTTTGTTTCCATAAATCTCTCAAGTTTCTGAGCAAATCTAGACAATACAAAAATTTTCTTTCTGCTCGTTCTGTTGATAGGGAAATAATTTCATCAGTAATAATTTTTATTTTTTTTCTTCTATTTCCAATGGAACATTTTGTATGATTTTTCATTTTATGAATTGTGTATGTCTCTTTTGGCTTTCTATTCGAATCTTGTATTTGTAGAGCAGTACTATTTAATATTTTCCATCTTTTGTCACATAGTTCTTCGGAGTATAAATCCATGTTTAATAATTTCCTAGCAGCAAAGATGTGTCTGCATGGTATAGACATACTCCACTGATCTAAACATGTACAGTGTGAAGATGTTACACTTATCTGTTTGTTATTTTGACGAACTAAGTAAGAATCGTTGGAGTCTTTGCGCAGTGTCACATAATTAAATAAATCTAATTGTTCACAAACTTTGTCTAAAGCAAAGTTAGTCAAGATTGAAGCATAGTTTTTTTTGCACTCACCAACATCATCTTCAGTCCATGATTGCACATTCGTTTTTATTTTTTTTTTTGACTATCACTGTACTTCATTTCAGTATTTCTGTGATTTTGCCAACAAAAATAATCCTTAATAAAACTCTTGATTGAATTGTATTTTCTAAGAAAATCTTTCAATTTGCTGTTTACAGACTCAATACGGTTATTGGACAAATTACCATAGTTACATTTAAAAATGCTATACTTTACCCATTCATTTTTTATTGGATACCAATTTTTATTGAAATAACTAATTACGACATCTGGGCAATTTTTAATAAATTGTTCATAATGATCAGCATATTCTTGTTCATCAGAACTTTTTACCATATTATCAATATATTGAAGAGAGATTTCCCTCTCCTTCATATTGATAGGCATTTTGCTACTACAAATTTCTCTACTAAAAGTTCTTAAAACATGAAATTGGCAAATGAATAAAGCTGCATTTGGAAAGATTTGTTTAATAACATCTCTTTCAGTCATATCTTTATCTGTCATAAAGCCCTTTATGATTTTTGATGACTCTTTATGGTCTTGTTTAAAAGTTTCAATTAACCACTGAATGACAGGTTTGGTTTCATTTGCTAATATTCCAATACCAACAACTTGACTTCTGCCATCTCCATCTTCAATTACAAATAACATTAAACTATAATTTGCTTTAAAAATTTTATAGGTGCAATCAACAAACACTATTTGACCAAACTGTTTAAGATAATCTTTCATTTTT
>JANSJX010000234.1:0-46182 GCA_026168455.1 Theocolax elegans | reverse complement strand
CGATGGAAAAGTTCCTGAGAACAAATGCGGTAAGTTTGCTACGGCAAAAAATCACAGTATGGAAAACCATAAATTCATTAACAAAGTTGTGTGTCAAATAAAGTGGCTAGAAATTTATAATAAAAGTTCATAATAATACAATTTCTTTAAAAGAATAGAAAATTTTAACTTCTTTATAATGGATTAGTAATTATTAATAATAAACTATTTAGTGCAACCTTGTAATCACGATCTTTTTTTTGTTTATTGTATATATTTAAACATTTATACATACTTGGCAAAAATGGAAGAAACACCGACATAAACAAGTTTGGTTCGAATGCCGAAATCACTTTCTTCATTTCGTTAAAAATCTTAACATAATCTTTGGTTTTTCTTCGGCTCATAAGGACCCAACACACAGATAAAGCCTAAAATTGAAAAAAATATAAGTAGATTACGATATTTATTGAATTTTTTTTATACACATTAATATTAATTATAAAAATACACCAATCTGAATCATATGTAAAGGCTTAGATTCTTGGATGGATAAAATATTTTTGATCGTACAACTCTTTTTTTTACTATAAAGGTTTTTATTGATTATAACTATATTCAAAGTTTAAAAATAATATAAATGAAATATTTCAACTGATTCTTCTTGAAATTAATAAACTTTTTCAAATTTAATGTATATAAGAAAAAATTGTTAGATTTTGAGTTATTAAGTGATAAACATGGCCAATAAGTCAATTTTTTCAAAAAATTCTATTTTTTGATTGGCTACAACTCTGGTACTAATTGAAATACAGATCTAAAAATTTAGCTACACTCTATTCAGGTAGTTTTTTACTGATTCCATACATTAAAACAAAATTCTATTTTTTAACTGGATCACTTCACATGGAATCTCCCATATATATATATATATATATATATATATATATATATATATATATCTTTGCGGCCACTTCTCAAACAACTTGCTAACAGTTTTTACCTCTGTAGGCGTTCTCTCACGGGATGGAAAAAATTTCGTCTCTTTCTATCTTTCGCATCTCCTATGACGCTATCTCTTTTTGTTGCCATCGAATGTAAAAGAAAGTGGAAATAGCAAAAATTCGAGAATCGGAATTCAGCAAGCAACTTTAATAACATCGAATTTCTCCACTATGCACTTATGAATTCAAACCGGATTTATTGTAAAGTGAAAACTTATATAAAAAATAGATGTGAGATTTGTAATTGCATAAATAGGTAGTATAATTTTAAATGTACGAAAATATAAAAAATCTGAGGGGTTAGTTAGCTGTATAATAAGGGCTTACGCGCCTGCATACTTGCGTTTGATTACAGTTGGATTTTTAAGCTAAGACTTATTAATAAATCTGAAATTACGACATATAGTTCAGGAAAATTATTCACAATGGTATTTTTGGATGAAAGTGGTGAAATTAGATGTATTGGTTTTAACATGTGTGTTGATTTTTTTTTTGACCGTTTTGAGGTATGTATATAATCTGTAATAAATATATGTTTTTTAATAATGAGACAATACAATATTCTTTATTTGGCACCATTAAATTGTAAATATTATTTTTTTTAATTTTAATAATAATTTTAATTTTTTTGTTAGAAATAACAGTATGAATTTTAATATCGATTTTTTATATTCATTTTATTTTTTTGTTTTACTAAATTGTAAACAATTTTGACAATTTTGTAATTCTACAGTGTGTTATTTTTTTTAAAGTATTGATAAACCTAGAATATAATTACGTTATTACATTATCTTTGTTGTTTTTAGGTAAATAATATATATATTTTAAGTAATATGAAAATCGGATTGGCGAATAAAACTTACAATCACACTAAAACTCCTTACGAATTAATTTTGGATGAAAATACTTTAATAGAAAAAGTATGTGAAAATGATAGCAATATTCCACGGAGTATATGTAAATTTAAGAATGTTGTTGATATTAAACAATGCAAGGATTCTGATTTTGTAGGTACGTATTTTTAAATAATAATAATTTAATATTTTAAAATAACCAGACAGTAGTTTAAATGAAAAATTTAGAAAGTTCGTCACATATATCTTGTTTTTAGAATTTACAATTGTTTCTTAATTCCTGATATTTTACTTTTTAAAGTTTTGAGCCGTTATATATATATATATATATATTTAATTTTAAATATTACATCTGTTAATATAGCCATAATTGGAACTATACAGAACATAAATGAAGTGGAAAACATTTACACAAAAAAAGGTGATAAACTAAATAAAAGAAACGTCGTAAACAAAGATGTTGAAAATGATGAGGTAAATGAATAATAGTATAATTATTTACTTTATAGTTGTTTCTTATTTTTATATTTTATGTCTATGTTTATTGTTACTTTAGATTACTTTAGTATTTTGGGAAAATAGAGCCATAAATTTTGAAGGAGCCGTAAATTCAACTATAATAGTAAATAATGGAAAAATAAGAGATTATCAAAACAATAAAAGTATCTCGGTACTAAAATCTTCAGGGATTAATATTACTGATGATGATATTTCAGAAGTAATAAGGTAGTAAATTTATAGTCATACGTTTTTTCCACCTTTTATTCCTATTATTTTTTTATATGAATTTTATTTTTGCAGATCAAATAAATGTTAAAAGAAGCAGATGATATGTATATTAAACTGTTTTAAACATGTCATTATGAAATTTATAAATTAATTGTTATAACTATTTTCACGGCCGTCGATTTAAAATAAAAAATAATCTAAGATAATAAGCTACAATATAGTTTATAAAAAGTATATATTAGTTATTTAACAAATATTTATTGAATTATTGTAATTGCTAAATTTTAAACAAAATAAAACTATAATGTAGATATAAATAAAATAAAATAAAATATGGTAATAAAATCCTACAAGGTGTTCCAATGTAATTATAATGAAAGACAAAGAGTAAATACAGACAAGTTATAGTTATACATATATAAATTTTGAAAAGGTTTATTTAAAGTTGAATATCGATACGTTTTATGATTAAATATTTATGTTTTATGGTAAACGCGCTGGATTTATATACGTAAAGACGATAAATCATCGGTAGTCATAATTATGATTATTATATTGAACGTGTAACATTAAAGACTCTTCCGTTGATTTGATAAGTCACGTTATTAGTTGGCAGATTGCTCAACAGTGTCATCAGAATGCCCAAAACCGAAATTTACTCGAATGTACATACTTACTCACTGAACAGACCCTTGCGAAATAACCGAGATCAAAGTGCTTTCAACATTTTACACTGACTTATCATTTCTTCATTATTTATTTTTTCTCTGTTACAATTGGAGAGAGATAAAAATCATGAAACAATATAATTTTAATTTTTTACGAGCGCAATTTACTAGCAAAAAATACTCAATTGCAAATAGTCAGATTTTGACGGTATGCGATACCGTCTTCTATACAACTATGTCAAAGGCCAATTCTGCTGTCCAAACGAATAGAACGAACATACTAACAGACAGACAGCTATTATATAGATTTTATTATTATTTTATTATTATCATAATTATTATTTTTTCAATTCTATTCTATTCTGGCTATGAACAACTACCCTTACAAAAATTAATGTCTTAAAATATATTTCTTTTTAAAATCTATGCTTATTGTTAATAAAGCAATATTATTTTTTATCATCATAAAATTAACTATTTTGACATTATTTATTTATTAATTTTATTATGACCTTATAATTTATATTTTATATTTTTGCATATTTACAAATTCTATCAGATTTGTACTTAATATAGATAGATTGAATGGAATTGTGAAATGAGGTAAAGGGCGTGTAAATAATGACTATCTAGATTTGAAGAATTCTAAATGTCACAGTCATTGTTATACCTTCAACATAAGCAGTACATATATATATATATAGGAAGTATATTTTTATGAAGTCTTAAAAATTTTAAATCCAAACTTATAAATATGAATATATTAAAGTAAGAATAATAAATTCATCGTAAAATTCATAAAGAAATAGTGAAAAAAAGTAACATCGAAACATAACACGAAAGTTAAATATCATAGTAATCGATACTTCAAGGTATATACTCTATTTATTGTAATCATATTAAATCTAATATTATACTTAAAATATGAATAACATACAATTTTTTGAAATTTTAAAACGTAATGGCTCCGAGAACGATAGCATGCTTAATGATTTACATATATCACGATTTATGAATATGGCACCGTATCTTAATATGCAACCTACTATTTTCTTAAATGCTCTTCAACACATAACTCCAAATTCACATAATATGGAATTTGTTCAAATTTTATTTAGTGGACCATGTGATGGTGGTCATTGGATTTGTGTATGGTATGATACTCATAAATTAAGAGTTTTTGATAGTTCAAATAAAAAATTAAATGATCAACATAAAATATATTTAAGTAGATTATTTTTGAATTATGAAGATATAAATGTTGTTTATGAATCTGTCCAAACACAAATGAAGCCATTTAATTGTGGCGTGTTTTCAATTGCGTTTGCAGTAGCAATTACTTTCGGAACGTGTCCATGTAATTTAACTTTTGATGAACCTAATATGCGAGATCATTTAATTTATGTTTCAACAAAACGAACTACCTATGTTCCCATTAATAACCAATAGATCAAATTTTCTTCTTAATACAATTCCGATAATAAATTGTAGAATGCAATTTTTTAATAAAATGAAACATTCTGACAACCAAAAAGAAGAATTTATTAATATGCGTAATTATTTACAAATACCTGAACCAGAATTACAAAATAATCAAAATATAAATTGTGGAAAAGAAATCATCGATTTATCTGATAGTAAATTACAATGTAATAATGAATATACAAAAAATATAATGGAAATGTCAGATTTATTTAATAGTAAATGTGGTATTTTTGAAAATACCACGAAAATAGCAAATAACAAAATAATGAACTTATATGCAAATTCGAACAGGTGTTCAAAACAGCATAAATTAGACGAAATTAAAAAGAAACAAAAATGCGCTCAAAATTTATCGAAACATGGGGTTAAAAGAAAAATCGACTCTAGTAATGACTTTTCTCCAGAACAAAAAGTAAATAAAATTAAAAGAATACGACTAAACAAACAAAATGTGTCAGAACAACAAAAATTAATTGAACTTAAAAGAAAATGAGTAAATAGACAAAATTTAAGTGCAGAACAAAAATCTGACGAAGCTAAAAGGAAAAAGGAATATAGAAAAAATTTAACTGCGGAACAAAAATCTAATGAAGCTAAAAGAAAAAAAGAATATAGAAAAAATGTAACTGCGGAACAAAAATCTAATGAAGCTAAAAGGAAAAAAGAATATAGAAAAAATGTAACTGCGGAACTGTCAGTCGTCAGCAGTCAAAGTGTGCGAACGTGCCTCGAGCTCGTTCGCTCAGTTCATTGAACTGCTGAGTTTGCATATCTTACATGCAACTTTAATTTAAGTGCACAACATATAAATAATTAATTGTAAACTCTTTTAATAATAAAAATGAAATAATAATACATAGCCAGTATGACGACAACCGAGAAACCACCACCGGACAAATTGGATCGTAAATATTATAAATGTCACCCTAAACAACTGGTGACAACTGTGATATGTGTCGTATGTGACAATGGATACCATAGAAGTGATTACGATAAATTAAAAAACCCGAAATATGTGAGTAACAACTTAGTAATATGTCCAGAACATACAATAAGTGATATAACAGCAATAACTGAAAAACATATGTTAAGTGATGTGGCAAAAAAAGTGATCGCAATGATAAAAATGAAACAAACAGAGGAAATAAGAAAAGAATTATTACAAGACCTACATAATAAAACTACAGAAAAACTAAATAAATCCATAAGATTCGAGGACAATGACATGGACAACATAATAACAGAAAACATGTTACTAAAAGAACTAGTTACCGAATTGCAAGATAAGAACAAAGTGCAAAAAGAACTAATTGAATTACAAAGACAAAAATGCTCAGAACCACAACCCGTTAAAAAATCTTATGCTGAAATAATAAGTGATCTAAAATCAAAACCGAAAAGAATACCTAAAATCACGGTTAAATGCTCAGATATCGAACAAAAAAATACCATAGAGCTGCTTACGAACTGCATAGTTTCACAAAAAGAAATACAAACTAAATACATTAGACAAAAAAACAAAACTGAAATTGAAATAAGCTGTATGAACGATCAAAGTGTAGAAGCTGCTGAGCTAGCACTAAAAAATAATCTGAAACAGTGTGATATAGTAATAGAAAAACAGTCTAATCCAAAAATAAAAATAGTTGGTATTAACAATACAACTCAGATGAAAGAAAGTGAAATCGAAAATGACATTAACATAAGGAATTTTACTACCTTTAACACTAGTGGAAAAATACTAAATATGTATACCAACAAAAGAAATAAAACAGATACAATATTAATGGAAGTCACACCAGAAATTTATAAGTATGTACGAGAGAATGGAAATAAGGTTTTTGTGGGTCATCAGTACTGTAGAGCATATGACCTTATTAATATTACACCTTGTTTAAATTGTGCAAGATATGGTCATAGTACAACGAAGTGCAGAAATAATACAGTCTGCATTAAGTGCTCTGAAAACCATAATGTAAATGAGTGCAAAAATACTAAAATAGAATGCGCTAACTGTATATATAATAATGAGAAATACAGAACTAATCTACCAACTGATCACTTGCCAACAGATAGACTTAAATGTAGTATTTTAAAGAAAAAAATAAAGAAGTATATCGAATCTATAGACTACCCAATCGCACCTGTATTACCAACCTGGGATGAAACAAGTGCTTTAAGAGACATATGCAAAATACAAACAAATACACTTATATATCAAAGAAAGACAAAACCAACTCTAACAGCACGAAGAACAAATAGTCAAATCATCTCAATAAAAACAACGAAAAAAACAGCTACTTAACAATGGATACGCAATTAAATTTACTTGAAGAAATACAAAAGAATCTACAAAACTGTGAGTGTGAATATTTTGATCTTGATATCTTTAATAAAGAAAGGAGAAATAATAGTAATTTAATTTTATCAATGAACATTAGAAGCCTAAAAGCAAATTTTGAAAAACTTCAAATCTTTATTAAGGGTCTTAGGATTAAACCGTATGTTATTGTATGTACAGAGGTATGGGAATTAGAGTATTATCAGTTTTATAAAATAAATGATTATAAAATCTATTATAACTATGGAGATGTAAATAAAAATGATGGAGTAGTTGTATACGTAAGAGAGGATGTAATGCATACGTGTGAAACAATAACCATAAATAGACTTAAAATAATAAATACTATTTTTACATTAAGTAATAATAAACAGTTACAAATATCTTCGTTATATAGATCGCATGATCTTACTTGTGCAGAATTCATACATAATCTAAAAATTTACTTAGACATTAAATGTAAAGTACAAAATCATATGATTATTGGGGATTTTAATATAAATATAATGGAATGTAATAACATAAGTTTAAACTTTTTGAATAACCTACTTGAAAAAGGTTTTCTACCAAGTTTCACTAATATCACGAGGCCAAAAAACTTAATGTCGGAAACAGGAACTTGTATAGATAATATATTTATTAAAACAGACTTCATGACTACTAAAGCTTTAACATTAAAAATACATATAACAGACCACTACCCGATTTTTGTAGAATTAAAAAATGGGAAAATCACAACAAAAAGTAATGGAAAACAAGGAAGATCGTACTTGTACAACTACGACAAGTTATTGCATGAAGCGAACAAGGTAGACTGGTCTAAATATTTTAATATGAATGATCCTAATGAAATCATAAAAACCATAATAAAGGATATACAAATATGTACTGATAAAGCTAAGTATATAAAAAAAAATGTGAAAAAAAATAATATAAATCCTAGAAAAGACTGGATTACTAAAGCCATTATAACTTCTTGTAATAAGAAAGAAAATCTGTATAATAGACTAAAATTGTATCCTAACAATGAAGAACTCAAAACACAATATAAAACATATGTTAAAACACTTAATAAAATAATTATAGATGCAAAATTAAAATTCAATAAAAAATTGATTGAAGAAAATAAAAATAATCCTAAAAAACTGTGGTCATGTATTAATAATAAAATTGGTAGAACTAAAAGCAAAAACAATACTTCAATAAAGCAAATTAAAATGGATGATAAGTTAATAATAAAAAACGAAAAAGAAATTGCAAACAGTTTAAATGATTTTTACTGCAAATTAGGGGAAACACTAAGTAAAAAAATAAAAACCCCTAATCAAATATTCCTAGAAATTCCTACTAACAACCCAAAAACAATCTTCATTAAACCTACAAACAAATTGGAAATCTTAAAAACTATAAATGAACTAAAGCTCAAAAACGGAGGAGTTGATGGGATTAAAGCAAAAACTCTTAAGACTATTGCAATAAATATTGCAGACATTTTGACCTATGTTTTTAACTTAAGTATAGAAAAATCAATATGGCCAGATCAATTAAAAATAGCAGAAGTAATTCCAATTTACAAGGCAGGAAAGAAAGATGAAATGGGTAACTACAGACCCATATCCTTGATATCCAACATTGCCAAAATTTTTGAAAAAATAATACATGTGAGGATTACTGATTTTATACACAAAAGCAATTGTATGGTCTACGCATCTTAGCGTCTTACCAACACAGCCTTCACCCCACTTCCAGCCGACAGGAGTCGCCACAGCCGTCCACATCTGAAGTCGGGCCCTGGTCGGCACCTCTCGACACGACAGCAGTAGTACAACACGCAACCTCGCGCGGACTACTACCACAAAATTGTATTCTCTCTCTCTCGTAACGCGATTTTATAATAAAGATTAACGGACAATATAGACTCTGTGTAACTCGTTGTTTCTTCACCTGCTTCTCCTCTCAACTCCAAACATTGGTCCTTCGAGCCGGATACACAGTCACAGGGGAAAAGCAGATAGAGGAAACGTTCTTCAGGAGCACCAACGCCGGGGACTCGACATCGCCACGTCCCCTGAGCTGCAGGAATTGAGCTACGGTTGAGCTCAACGTGAAAGCCGAGACAACGGCTGGAGAACCCTTCGACGCCAACCCGCAACCATGGACGCAGCAGCCGAGCAGCCGAGTAAGTAGAGTCTTACAATAATAATACACGCGCCACCAGCCGCGCGCTCTCCTTGACCGCAGTGGCGTCCCCACGCCACGCGCTTTCCTTCATTCGCTCGCCTCATAACGGCGGCGTCCACGCGCCGCTCGTTCTCCTTCTCGGCGGTGGCGTCCCCACGCCACCCGCTCTGCTTGACAGCGTCGGCGGCCCCACGCCGTGCGCTCTTCTTGACGGCAGCGTCCCCGCGCCATCCGCCGGGCATCACATGGCGGCGTCCCCACGCCACGCGGCGGGCCTCATAACGGCGGCGCCCCCACGCCGCTCGCTCTCCTTCTCGGCGGCAGCGTCCCCACGTTACCCACTCTGCTTGACAGCGGCGGCGTCCCCACGCCGTGCGCTCTTCTTGACGGCGGCGTCCCCGCGCCAGCCACCGGACGTCACATGGCGGCGTACCCACGCCGCCCTTTCTCTTTGACGGTGATGGCGTCCCCGCGCCACCCGACCTACATGACAGCGGCAGCGCCCCCACGTCGCGCGCTCTCCTTGACCGCGATGGCGTCCCCACGCCACGCGCTTTCCTTCGCCGCGGTGGCGTCCCCAAACCACGCGTCGGGCCTCATAGCGGAGGCGTCCCCACGCCGCCTGCTCTCTTTCTCAACAGTGGCGTCCACGCACCTACGCACCGAGCGTTACATCGGCGGCGTCCCCACGCCGCGCGCTCTCTTCGTCCGCTGTGGCGTCTTACGCCACGCAGCGGGCCTCATATCAGCGGCGTCCACGCGCCGCTCGTTCTCTTTCTCGGCGGTGGCGTCCCCACGCCACCCGCTCTGCTTGAAAGCGTCGGCGTCCCCACGCCGTACGCTCTTCTTGACGGTGGCGTCCCCGCGCCATCCGCCGGACCTCACATGGCGGCGTCCCCACGCCGCGCGCTCTCCTTGACCACGGTGGCGTCCCCACGCCACGCACGTTCCTTCGCCGCGGTGGCGTCCCCACGCCACGCGGCGGGCCTCATAACGGCGGCGTCCCCGCGCCGCTCTCTCTCCTTCGCGGCGGCGGCGTCCCCACGCCATCCACTTTGCTTGACAGTGGCGGCGTCCCCACGCCGTGCGCTCTTCTTGACGGCGGCGTCCCCGCGCCACCCACCGGACGTCACGTGGCGGCGTCCCCACGCCGCCCACTCCCTTTGACGGTAATGGCGTCCCCGCGCCACCCGATCTACATGACAACGGCGGCGTCCCCACGCCGCGCGCTCTCCTTGGCGGTGGTGGCGGCCCCACGCCGTGCTCTCTCCTTGACGGCGGCGTTCCCGCGCCGTCCGCTCTCTTTGATGGCGATGGCTTCCCCGCGCCAAACGCTCTGCATGGCAGCGGCGGCGTCCCCACGCCACGCGCCGGTACTCACAGCGACGGCGTCCCCACGCCGCTTGCTTCCCGTGATGGCGGTGGCGTCCCCACGCCACGCGCCGGGACTCATAGCGGCGGCGGTCTCACGCCGCCGGCTCCTTTGGTTGTGGTGCCGCTCTGGACGACGACGGCGTCGCATCCTAAATAGTGAAGGCATCTGCACTCGAAGTGGCAAACTGCAATCCCCGCACCAGCCGCGCTGCTCGTGGAGTTCCGTTGTACGCCAAACTGAACTCGTCACGACGCCCTGGTGCGAGCGGACCCCGTCCTCCGCCGTGACCAACATCGGAGCCCGCAGGTAACTTGTCCTGCGCGCGCTGCCGTGCGGTGCGGAACGGACCACATTACTTGCGAGACCGGCAGCGTCCTTGACCTGCGTGTTCGTTGCTTGGTAGCATTTTTGGCGATCGGGACCGACAGCATCACTGATCTGTGCGCGTCGCCGTGAGGCCCTGTGCGCCTTGTGCTGGAAGCACTGGCGTGGCCATGACCCCGCGTCACGCGCGCTGACCTTGGGTGCTGTCCTGGTACTGCACGCCACGGAGCCAGTGACGCGAGCGGATCATCGGCATCGACTAACCTCTATCGTTCTTACAGATGAGACTCTGGTGGCCCAGCGAGCTCTCTTCCTCGTTCTGCACCGGACGTCGCGACGAATCCTGGATCGACCGATCGACGAATGGACGGCCGGACTGGCCGCCAGCCATCTCGAGCTGCTTGACTCGTACTGGACGGATTTTTTGCAGAACCACGTTGAGCTGCTTCAGTTGCCAGAAACTCGGGCAGACGAGTACTTCGCTCGCGACCACTACGGAGTAGCGGAGGACCTGTACGCCCAAGCCAAGGGCCGACTGTACGACGCCCGCACCCACACGGAGCCCGCCCCGGGCCCTGGAGGCTCCGAATCGACAACCTTCGGCATCCGTGGATCGGCTCGACTCCCCAAAATCGAGCTGCCACACTTCAGCGGGAGGCGCCAAGACTGGGAACCCTTCCGCGACCTCTTCAAGGCTATCGTGATCGATGACCCGACGATCAACGACGTCGAGAAGCTCTTCTTTCTTAAGACGTGCATCCAGGGTGAAGCCCAGCAGGCCCTGAGCAGCCTCGCCGTCACCGGACCAAACTTCGTTCTCGCGTGGTCCATCCTCGAATCCCGCTATGACCAGCGTCGCATCCTTGTGCAGGACCACCTCAAGGCTCTGATCCAGATGAGACCACTCCGCGAGGAATCGGCTGCGGGGATCCAGAAACTCCTCGATGAGCTGGAGAGACATCGCAGCCAACTTTCTACCCTTGGGAGAGCCGTGAACCATTGGGATGACTGGTTTGTTACACTGGCCTGTCTGAATATGGACATCACCACGAGACGCAGCTGGGAGGAAGAGATCGGCAGGGTGGAGAATGAGAGGCCAACCGACCAATACTTCCCGACCTACAGCCACCTCTCCACCTTCTTACAAAGACGATGCTTGACTCTCAAGTCTATCGACACTGGCCGCACCCAGGCTAGTTACGACGTACCACGAGGCCAAGGCATTAGCAGAGGTATCAGGAGCTGCGCCACCACCGCGCCCCCCCCCTCTCCACAGGCCGTGTAGCAGAGGTCAGGGCAACGTCGCCCCAAGTCAATGGCAACTGCCCCGCCTGTTCGGCCACTCACTACATTGGCTACTGCGACACATTCCAGCGGATGAGCCCGGCTGACCGAAAACGCCTCGCAACAGAACGTAGGCTCTGCTTCAACTGCTTGAGGGATGGACACGTGATCCGACACTGCCCGTCCAAGTCATCGTGTAGAACGTGCAACGAGTCGCACCACACACTACTACACGTACCAAAGCGCCCTGGCCCAGGAACAACGGCACCCACACCCGCCAAGCAGACCCGGTGTACGCTCTTGACGGCCGCTACTGCTGCTACCCCAATGGAATCAGCCCCACTGTCGCAGTGGACTGAGGGCGACACGGATCAAAACCCGACGGCATGACTAGCCGTGCTTCCAACGGCCATAGCAGTTATTGGGGATGGAAGACGACGCGAGGAAAAGGTTCGGGCCCTACTCGACCCCTGCTCTGAAGCTACCCTCGTTAAAATGAGCGTCGCAAGACGCCTAGGCACTAGCTTCGAGCGAGTCAACATCGGAGTCTCCGGAGTTTCAGGCTGCTCAATCGACTCAGCCCGCTATTCGCACACATCTCTTCGTGCATGACAAGCCATCCGGCAGATTGCTGCGCTTCGAGGCCTATGGACTTGCACGCATTGGAGTCACCACACCCGCCGCCCAACTCCCGGGAATCATCGCATCCGAATTCAAAGGTCTCGAACTTGCTGATCCCACGCTCGCGACTCCTGGGGGAGTGGACATAGTGTTCGGTGCCAATGTCTACGGCCGGCTATTCCTGCCCGGCATCATTCACCGACAGCACCTAATTGCACAAGAAACTGTCTTTGGGTGGACGATCACTGGTACGGTACTGGCGACCGGGCCCACGACAACGGATCTTGTTAGCCGATGCACCCAGACCACGCCAAGCCACGAAAACCTCATCGATCTAGTCCAACGATTCTGGTCACTTGAGGATGTGCCACGATCGGTCAGGGAGTCACCCTCGGATGCCGAGTGCGAACGACTCTTCGTAGAAGGTCACCGCCGCGACGCGAGTGGAAGGTACATTGTTCCGATCCCGTTTAAGAAAGACGCAGTCACGCGGCTAGGCGAGAGCCTAGATCAAGCCCGAATCTCTCTCGCCACGACACATCGACGAATGCAGCGCGACCAAAGGCTCGCAACTGCCTACACCCGCTTCATGGAAGAATACACCAAGAGCGGACACATGCGCCCCATCACCACCAAGGAAGCGAACGACCCGTCACTAAGAACCTGCTACATCTGTCACCACGGTATCTGGCAACGGTGCGACGAAGGCGACAAGCTCCGCGTGGTATTCAATGCCTCACGACCTACGTCCAGTGGTTGCAGCCTGAACGACACGATGCACGCTGGTCCCAAGCTCCAATCTGACATTGCCATTGTCATCACTCGCTGGAGGAGCAAACGAGTCGCCTTCTGCGCCGACGTGAAAATGATGTTTCGGCAAGTCTGGGTTAAACCCGAACACACGCACTTACAGCGAATTCTTTGGAGTCCCAGCCCGGAGATCCCCGCCACCCACTACGCCCTTCTCACCGTCACCTACGGGCAAGCCAGCGCGCCATATCTTGCCATAAGAACGCTGAAGCAACTCTGCCAGGACGAAGGAGCCAATCTCCCTGAAGCCGTTGACGCGGTCAACAGGGAACTGTACGTAGATGACTTCCTCAGCGGAGCAGACGACCTCGAATCAGCACGTCGTCGGCGCGATCAACTAATCGCTCTTCTCAAGGCAGGTGGCTTCACACTCAAGAAATGGGTCTCGAACAGCCCCGATCTCTTGGAGGACATCCCAATCGAGGATAGACTCCGACCAACATGGCTACAGTTTTCAACGGACGGTCCGGTTAACGAACTGGGGATCTCCTGGAATCCAGTTCAGGATTGTTTCAGATTCACATCGCCCACTGTTGCATCCACGACCACGCTCACTAAGAGGACAATCCTTGCCGGACTAGCCAGGATATTCGATCCCACCGGATGGATGGCTCCAATCACTGTAGTCGCCAAGATGCTGATTCAAGACCTATGGCGCGCGAAGCTGGACTGGGACACCAAAGTCCCCGAGCCTTGGGCCGGAAAATGGAGAGCTTTCCAGAGTGACCTAAACGGCATCAGTCGCATCACCATCCCACGCTGGATCCAACACTCTGGCACACGGAAGATCCAGCTACACGCGTTCGCCGACGCAAGCAGACGAGCCATGGCTACCGCACTCTACTGCAGGACCTCCGACCACAACGACAAAAACGTCACGACACGACTCCTGTGGGCCAAAACGAAGCTTTCGCCAATCAAGAGTCTTCTCCCTTCACCTCGAGCCTCTTCTAGAATGACGATTCCCCGACTCGAGTTAAGAGCAGCGCTACTCGCTGCCAAACTGCTCCGCCTCGTAGCATGCCACCTGGGTATCCCGATGACAGACTGCCACCTGTGGAGTGACTCCCAAGTAGCCCTGCACTGGCTGCACTCTGCCGAACCGACGGGAAGCAACATCATCGATGACTACGTGGCGCACGCGCACGAGCTCGCTCCTGGAGCAACGTGGCGCTACGTGCCCACCCGCGAGAACCCGGCCGATCTAGGAACACGAGGGACGGACGTCCAAGGGCTCTACGAGTCCACCCTCTGGTGGGAAGGCCCCAGCTGGTTAAGGCAGGAGGAATGGCCGATTCGCGAGGCATCTCCTTCCGCGACAGATATCGATCCCGCCGATCCACCAACTGCGCTGCAATGCTCGGCCACCCAAGCGACAATCCCCGCCGACCCACACCCCATCGACAAGTTCTCCGACTTAGGACAAGCTTCTCAGAGCCATGTCGAGATGTCGACGAATCCTCCGCCGTCGCGTCGACGACAGTATTCCGCCGGCCAGAGCGATCGTCAGTGCCCAGGAGACGCGCCAGGAATTCCTCGCCTGCGTTCGGATCAGCCAAGGCATAGACTTCACACAGGACATCGCACGAATCCGACTTGGTCAACCCGTCAAGCTAGGCAGCCCCCTCAGGTCTCTGGCACCCTTCGTCGATGACCATGGCATCTTGAGAGTCGGCGGCAGACTCCAACACTCACTCCTTCCTTTCGAGGAGAAGCACCCTGTCATCCTGTGCGGCCGCTCTTCCCTGGCCCGCCTCGTGATTCGCTGGGCTCACCTACGCAGCCTTCATGCCGGTTTTCGGACTACCTACGCATACGCTATCCGCCGTGCCTGGATCCTCGGCGGCCGAGCACGCGTTCGATCTTTCATCCACAAATGCACTCGTTGCGCCATATCCAATCCTAGGCCTATGACGCAGACGATGGCCCACCTGCCGGCTGCCCGCGTCACTCCCGCCTCCGCCTTTCAACGCACCGGCGTAGCCTACGCTGGCCCATTCCAAGTGCTTAGGTCCAAAGGTCGGGGTGCCAAATCGACCAAGGGATACGTCGCGCTCTTCGTCTGCTTGACCACCAAGGCCATCCATCTCGAGCTCGTTGGCGACCTCACCACGCAGAGCTTCCTTGGAGCACTTGACCGATTTACTGGTCGGCGAGGCCAGCCACAAGAGATGTGGAGTGACAATGGCACCACGTTCCGCGGCGCCAACGCAGAACTTCATCGCCAACTGCGTGCTGCTGAGATGGACTGGCCTCAGGTCGAGGGTAACCTCGCAAAACAGGGCATCTCGTGGCGATTCATCCCGCCCTCAGCTCCACACTTCGGCGGGATCTGGGAAGCCGGCGTCAAATCCACGAAACATCACTTACGTCGACTCGCTAGCCCTAAACAGCTTACCTTCGAGGAGTTTTCGACTCTACTAGTCAACATCGAGCGGGTGCTGAACTGCAGACCGCTGGCACCATTGTCTGGAGACCCAGAAGACGTCGAAGCCCTTACCCCGGCGCACTTTCTTATCGGTCGATCGCTAGCCGTCATGCCGCACCCGGTCGAGTCATGTTCACATCTGGATCAGTCCACTCATTGGGCCCTAGTCAAAGGACTTCGCGACCACTTCTGGCGACGTTGGAGTCGGGAGTACCTCAACACCTTGCAGCAGCGAGCCAAATGGACTCGTCCGCGACAAAACCTCTCAGTCGGCGACTTGGTAGTCATCCTCGATCCGCAACTCTTGAAACCAAACGGCCGTTGGCCGCTCGGCCGAGTTACTCATGTTCACCCTGGACCGGACGGTCTCGTTCGGGTGGCCACCGTCAGGACCGCAGACAGCTCCTACACCCGTCCTATTGTAAAGATGGTTAGGCTGCCAGTCTATCAAGAAGATCGTGCCCCCTCACTCTCAGATACTGCTGGCGCGAAGCCGGGACCTGCTACCCAGGATGCAACGACCACCGACTAACGCGAGTTGACTGTTGCCATCTCACTGGAAACTTTACAGTCACGATAGGCATCACTGGATTGTCTCCGCCGCCCACGGCGGGCGGCACCGTCAGGCCGTCACCATCTCCCACGGCGGGCGGCACCATCATCGAAACTCTCGCCAAGATGCCTTGAGGGCCCCAGGCCCCACTTTCCTCTCCTCTCAAAGTTCGTTCGCGGAACGAGGCGGGCGGGATGTATGGTCTACGCATCTTAGCGTCTTACCAACACAGCCTTCACCCCACTTCCAGCCGACAGGAGTCGCCACAGCCGTCCACATCTGAAGTCGGGCCCTGGTCGGCCCTCTCGACACGACAGCAGTAGTACAACACGCAACCTCGCGCGGACTACTACCACAAAATTGTATTCTCTCTCTCTCGTAACGCGATTTTATAATAAAGATTAACGGACAATATAGACTCTGTGTAACTCGTTGTTTCTTCACCTGCTTCTCCTCTCAACTCCAAACAGCAATATACTGAGTAAAAAACAATTTGGATTTATTAAAAATATAGGAACAAAGGATGCATTAAGCATTATAACGAACTCAATATACGAGAAACTTGATCAAAGTAAACCAATTGCCATTACCTTCCTAGATCTAGCTAAAGCTTTTGATACCGTAGATCATAAAATATTATTAAAGAAACTATATGCATACGGAGTGAGAGGAAAGGCTCATGATTTGATTAACAGCTACTTAAGCAACAGGAAACAAAAATTGAGAAATGGCACGCAAGAAAGTGACTATCAAATAATTAAAACAGGTGTTCCTCAGGGTACTATCCTTGGGCCTCTACTTTTTATTTTGTATGTAAATGATTTACTAACCAAGATGCCTGATAACTCCATACTATCATATGCTGATGATACAACTATCACTGCAACAGGAGCAACATGGAAAGAGGTAGAAGTAAAGATGAATAAATATCTAGAAGAGGTCTCCATTTGGCTAAGATTAAACAAACTAACTCTAAACATACAGAAAACTGTTTATATCACCTTTGGGAATTATTGTGATAGTGTTCCAGACAAGATAGATATCAAGATAAACAATGAGTTAATTAAGCGAGTAACGGAGGTCAAATATCTAGGTATACTTTTTGACATGAACATGAAATGGAATAAACATATTGAATACTTGATAAATAAAACTAAGTATCTAATTTTTGTATTCAGCAAAATAACTAAATTCATGGATAGTAACACATTGAAAATTATATACTATGCTCTATTTAACAGTGTGATTAACTATGGAATCATAGCATGGGGTGGAGTATATCAAAATAACTTACAACTATTACAATCTATACAAACAAAGATCCTAAAAATTATAAACAAAAATACTTTTCAAATAATAAGCCCTTTAAACATACAAAAATCTTTCGCATATCAATGTCTTCTTTATTACTATAACGATCTTAAAAGACAAATTTTAAATTCAGAAAGTAAAACAAGACGAAAACTTATAATTAAGCCTAAATTCGTTAAAACAGTGAGCACAAAAAATAGTTATATAAAAGCAATAGACACGTTTAATAACCTGACAAGAGATTTAAAGGTATTAGATATTAACAAGAAAAGTAACAAAAAAAAAATAAAAGACTGGATAAGAATCAATGAATAATAAAATGAAAGCATCAAATATTGATTGTCAGCAGTTCAAGATTTGGCTTTTAAAAATACATGCACAAGAGATCTTGCAACTTACTAGTGATACTATGAAAGTACAAGAATTATTACATGCTATTAAACTAGATATAAACAAATATACAAATCTTAGAACTGAAATTAAACAAAGTCTGTCGTCATCTCACAGTATAATTCTAGATATAAGAACTTATATTTGTGCGAATGGTAAATGCAATCATAATCTAGATCGCAAACATCGTCGAATTTCAAATTATAACTACAATAAAATGAGTGACTTTTTTTCAAAAACAAATATAAAACTGAATAATATCACTGAAGAAATACTGTATATATGGATGAAAGAAACAGAAAATGAAAAAAATAATATAATGACTAAAAAATTTATAAAAGAATGTGAAACAAATATAGAATATAAGAGAGACGCTACTATTCAAAGATATAAGCCCATTGAAACCGTTTTTGATATGATAGATAATATGGCTAAAATAAATAGTAACAATATAATGAATAATAATGCACCTGCTGCACCTGGAAACAAGATAGAACAAATAAACGCGCACAGAATGACGTATGGAGACATTAATTATCTAGGAGGAAATAAAGCACTACTTTATTTTTATAGAGGCATAAGAGGAACTCAGACTTTCACTAATTCTATGTATTCACTAAAAAGCCAACCATCATACAAAGATACAATAATAGTAGATGATATAGTATTCACATCATCGTGCAAATGTGATTCTGCACTCCAACACAAAGAAATGTTTCCGCATTATAGAGTCACCTGTGCAGTAGGACTAACGTGCCCTGCCAGACTCAATAGTTATGAAAAAATAGCATATGCAAGAAGCAGAAACGCGCCAACAGAAACTTTTACGACTGCTAGAGCCATGCTAGTAAGATATTGGTAAGCTAGTAGCTAAAATAATAATAATAAAAACAATAAAGTAATAAATAAAGAGAACATAAATAAATTATTTATATAAAAGACAACCAATAAATACAAATAATTGAATCTGATATGATATAATATAATAAAACATATTCTTATCTAATAATAAAACTTATTTTAAAAATATATAAATGTATAATAAATGTTACACCATACAAACTTTAGAAATTTATCAGTTTTGGTGTATAAGTATAAGTAAGAAAAAAACCCTTATACCCAGATGTATGAATGAGTAGGCAGAGATGGGCAACTCGTGTCAGGAAGTCCGACTGGGAAGTACTATCGATGTCGATTGTGTGCATGTATAGTATGTGTGTTAATGATGGATGGCATGGTGGTTTGCTGTACTAAGTACTGCATAACTAACCAGCGTTTTTGTTAAGTTTTAATAGTTTTAAACCAGACCTGCGAACAGGAAATCTTATTTTCCTCTGCAGGTTTCACGGCATTGTAGTGGGGTTATTGTAAAATAATTGCGTATCACTGTAACTGCGAGTGAAATGTTTTGTAGGAATTGTGTATGTATACAATACTTTTGTGCCATATATGTTTTCTATGTAACTCTGGTTAATAATAAATAAATAATAAATAAACAAAAATCTAACGAAGCTAAAAGGAAAAAGGAATATAGAAAAACTATAACTGCCGAACAAAAATCTAATAAATCTAAAAAAAAAAGAATATAGAAAAACTATAACTGCAGAACAAAAATCTGATGAAGCTAAAAGGAAAAAGGAATATAGAATAAATTTAACTGCGGAACAAAAATCTAATGAAGCTAAAAGAAAAAAAGAATATAGAAAAAATGTAACTGCGGAACAAAAATCTAATGAAGCTAAAAGGAAAAAAGAATATAGAAAAAATCTAAGTACAGAAAAGAAAATATGTGAAATTGAACGAAAAAGAAATAAAAGAAAAACATTAACAAAAGAACAAAAGTTATTACAATTAAATGATAAAAGAAAACGATATAAAATATTAAACGAAGAAAAAAAATTAATAGAAGCTAATAGAAAAAAAAGGAACGTAAAAAATTTAATAAAGATAAAAAATTAAAAGAATCAGAGAGAAACAAATTGTTTCGAACAAATAAAAATAATAACTACATTATAACAAAAATTGGTTTAATAGCAAAGACAGTTTTTAATGAAGTAGAAATATGTAAAAATGTTAATTACATAGGAAAACTAAATCATATATGCCAACATTGTGGAGCAAAACATTTTATTGGAGAATTTAAATCTGACAAAACTTTTAGTAATTGTTGTCAGAAAGGTAAAGTTATCATTAAAAACGAAAATAATTTTCCAGAACGTTTGAAACAACTTATGACAGGTAACGCAATCGAATCTAAACATTTCATGGATAATATCAGAACATATAATAATTTATTAGCTTTTGCTAGCTTTGGAGCTCAAATGGTAAAATTAAAATCTCAAGGACCACAAGTTTTTCGTATTTGTGGACAAGTTTACCACAATACTTATACCTTACACCCTGAAGAAAATAATTCGTATAAATATGGTCAACTATATGTTATAGACAATGAAATGGCAAACAACATGCGATTAGAAAATAAAAATAGCAGCAATTGTTCTATATTACTACTCAATGAATTAGATAAACTAATTCGCGATATTAACCCATATGCAGCAGCTTATAAAATGATGTATGAAGTAGAGAAAAGTGAAAGAAAATTAAAAAAAACATCTCAAGACATTAAAATGTATTTAATTAGAGATAATGGTAAAGAAAAAGAAAGAATTGGAGCTGCGGCATGTAATGAAGTAGCAATTGTTTATGTTGGTGACGATGGCCATCCTCCAATTGATAGAGATTTTTGTATATATTCTAGGAGCTCTAAACCAATTCGAATTCCAGTCATAAGTCAACACGTGGATCCAATGACATACCCATTATTATTTCCATTTGGAGAATTTGGTTGGAAACCAAATTTAAAAAGCAATTCTGGATTCAATAAAAATAACAATATTTCAACGTTACAATATTACTCTTACAAATTAAGTATTCGTGATACATTTAATCCTTGCTTAAATGCAGGTAAAATAACTCAACAATTTATTGTTGATGCATTAACAAAAATAGAAAGTTGTAGATTATATTACATAAGACAAGAACAATCAACATTACGAACAGAATTATATACAGGTTTAATGGATTATATACATAATCAAGCTTCAACATCAAATAATATAATTGGTAAAATGGTTATACTTCCTTCATCATTTGTTGGTAGTCCTCGAGCTATTCAACAAAATTATTTAGATTCTATGAGTATATGTCAAACATTTGGTAAACCTGATATTTTTCTAACCATGACTTGTAACCCAAACTGGACTGAATTAATTGAAAACATTGAAATAAATCAAAAACCTATAGATAGACCAGATATAGTTGTTCGAGTGTTTAATGAAAAAGTCAAAGTTTTAAAAGAAAATTTATTAAAACAACATGTATTTGGAAAAATTATTGCTTACATTTATGTTATAGAATTCCAAAAACGTGGTTTACCTCATATTCATATGCTCTTATATTTAGATGAAAAAGATAAATTTTATAATACAGAAAATATTGATAGTTTGATTAGTGCTGAAATTCCAAATATGAAAACACATCCTAAATTGTATGAATTGGTTAAACAGCATATGATTCATGGCCCTCGTGGAAATCAAAATAAAAATTCACCTTGTATGAATGCTGACAAAACAAAGTGTACAAAAAATTTTCCTAAACCATTTTGTACGGAAACTCAATTTCATAATGTCGACGGCTATCCAATATAAAAACGCAGAAGTAATAATATTGCCATAACATATTCATAAAAAAAAATAGCAGATAATCGTTATGTAGTACCCTACAATCCATATCTATTAATAGTACTTCAATGCCACATTAATGTAGAAATATGTAGTACAATAAAATCTATAAAATATCTGTTTAAATATTTTTATAAAGGCCCTGATACATCACTTGTTTGTTTTTCAAATTCCGAAAAAAATGAAAATATAATGAATAGTTTAGATAAAAATGAATTGTCTATTTTCGAAACATATAAAAATATATTTGTTTATGATGAAATTAAACAATATTTATCAACGAGATATATCTGTCCTCCCGAAGCAATGTACAGAATAAATGAATACAAACTACATGAACAATCTCACGCTATCTACGATTAGCAGTCCATCTAGAGAATGAACAACTAGTTTATTTTAAAGAAGGATGTGAAAAAGAAATGATAAATAAAAATGTGAATACAACATTAACTGCCTGGTTAGAATTTAATAAATTAGATATTAAAGCTAATAATTTGTTATACAATGAAATTCGAAAAAAACGAAAAAGTGGAATGCAAGAAAAAAGTTCATTAAACCCGTTATAACTCGTATGTATTTTGTAAGTCCAAAACATAAAGAACGTTTTTACTTAAGAATGCTTTTATTACATTGTCGTGGAGCAACATCTTTTGAATCAATTCGCACTGTTAATGACATAGTATATTCAACTTATTATGAAGCTGCAGTTGCAAGACATATAGTCAAAAGTTATGAAGAGTGGGATAGATGTTTGTATGAAGCTATTAATTTTCAATTCCCAAAAGCTTTATGTCAATTACATGCTGTAATTTTGGTTTTCCATAATCCAATTAATGCATTAGAATTATATAACAAATACAAAGATTACTTTCTTAATCCAAAAGTAGATAAAACTATTGCAGAATAAACAGCTTTAAAATATATCAATAATATTCTCTTATTTCATGGGTATTCAACCAAAGATTTTGGACTACCACTTGTAAATAATTTAAATGAAATTAATTATGAAACTAATATTGATCAAACAGAATATAATAGTAATAATAATAAAGAAGTAATTAATGAAAGAATAAAATTATTAAATATCAATCAAACTATAATATTTGATGAAATAAAAAAATCAATATTTAATGAAACTAATAAAAATTTGTTTTTATTGATGGTCCAGGAGGGAGTGGCAAAAGTTATCTTTTAAATACAATTATTATGTTCTCAAAATTGAATGATTTATCAGTTTTATCAGTCGCGTGGACAGGTATTGCTGCCAACCTTTTAATTGATGGTAAAACTGTCCATACGACTTTCAAATTACCTTTAAATATAAATAATGAATCAGTTAGTAATGTCTTACCAAATACAAAGTATGGCAATTTTATTAAAAATATTAAAATTTTGATTTGGGATGAAATTTCTATGACTTCCAAATATGCCATTGATTCTATAGATCGATTATTCAGAGATATATGTCGTAATAACAGTCCTTTTGGTGGTAAAATAGTAATTGTATCTGGAGACTTTAGACAAACGTTACCAATTATACGACATGGCAGTAGAACACAAATATTAGAATCATGTATAAAAAAAAGTAAAATATGGTCTAATTTTTTTCATTTTTCTTTAAAACAAAATATGAGAATAATTGACGCAGAAGATACTGCATTCAAAAATTGGCTATTAAATATTGGCGAAGGTATTTATGCAGAAAAATTTGAAGAAGATAATAATTATATTGAAATACCTTCGCATTTACTATCAAATGGTGACTTAATTTCTGAAATATTTGGATCATATATTAATTCAACAGATTCATCAGTAAGTAAAAAAGTAATTCTCTCCACGACAAATAATCATGTATTAAAAATAAATAATGAAATATTAAGTAAAATGAATGGTCAAAGTAAAGAGTATTTTAGTATAGATACAGTAACTGATGATAATGATCAACCCTTGGATAATGTAATACCAATAGAATATATAAACTCAATAACGCCAAATGGTCTTCCACCGCACAAATTAGCATTAAAAATTGGAGCAATTGTAATATTATTAAGAAATTTAAATTTAGAAGATGGACTTTGCAATGGAACACGTCTCATTATCAAAGATTTGAAGGATTATATAATTCAAGCTGAAATCGTAACGGGAAAGAAAACTGGAAATGTAGTATTTTTACCACGAATAGATTTAAGCCCATCACCAGAAGAAATACCATTTAGAATGATCCGTAGACAATTTCCTATTAGACTGGGATTTGCCATGACTATTAATAAATCTCAAGGACAATCCTTTAATAACGTAGGTTTATTTTTACCAACACCAGTATTTAGTCATGGTCAAATGTATGTTGCATTATCTCGTGTTACATCAAAAACTAATTTGAAAATATTATTAAATAAAGATTCCCTGTACCTAAAAAAGATAAATAAAAATAAAAAAGAAATAACAAAAACTTACACAAAAAATGTAGTATTTAAAGAAATTTTCGATTAAAGTATATAAAAAAAATAAAAAAAATAAAAAAAATAAAAAAAAAATATAAAAAAATATAGTTATAATTTTATAATGATTAAGTTAAAAAATTGTAATGCGAGCCATATGACAGTCTCAAGCCTGTGTAAACGCAGAGAGCAATTTTTCAACTTATACAATAAAAAAAAAATAAAAATTTATAAAATCACTTACAGAATTTCCGACTGTGACTGTGTTACAACTACTATTCATCTTCCCAGAATTTGCAGATTTATAAATTGTATTAAAGTATAATATTTTAACTTTGGTATAAATAAATAAGTAACTATTTTCAAAAATAAATGCTACATATATATTTAAATACTTTTTAAATTAAATTTATTAAAAAGAAGGTGGTTTAATGTAGACGTAGACAAATATTGCTAATTACATTTATTAATTGTTTATAAAACCTTTAAAGTGACTCAATTTTACATTAAACTAATTACAATTTGTAATAATATTTTCGTTAATTTTAATAGGTTATTGGAATCGAGCGAGCGTAAGCGAGCGAGTTTTTTTGCTAGTTCATGAATTAAATGCTTATATTTTTCTGCGACTGTAAATTACAGACGCAACACTCTAATTCCGTGAATGTTTGTAGAAAAAAAAATTAATCCGCTGCAAATAATTGTAGAATTGACATAATGTTAAGATATGAAGAGAGTATTTTTGATTAAAAATTAGTCGACGTGGTACCCAATTTTATTCAAGATGTATGTATTAATTTGATTTTAAAGAGATGTCAAGTTCAGAATTCCATTTATGAAAAATAAAAAATTTTTATTTAATTTTATGTAAACATGATTCCGTCAATAATTTAATATGCATTATTTTCCAACACAAAAATTATATTGATATTAACAGACTAAAAATGTAAAAAAAATACGCATGTATTGCTTAAAGCAAAAACATGAGCTTCATTTCAGGTTTTTCAAAATAATAACCCATTATAAATTAATACATAACCTTTTTAGGGCCCGACATCCCCTTAAAATATAGTGATCAGATTTATCAAAATAGGAAAGTAGTGGAGAAATCCTTGCCAATTTGGGAAGAAATCTGAGCTCCAATCGTCAAGGTGTACTGAATGCAGTAAAACAACAATTAAACATTAATTCTTCTGATGAAAATGATTCATTCAGTAACAACGAAATCGACAGTAAAGAAAAGCCGTTCATTACTTCTTCAAGATATGACAAGTACATAATATACGTTCGATATCTTTACTTCTTTAGAAGAATATGAAAATTTAACTAAACACGGGTTGATAGAAATACAAGGGAGGGGACAAAACTTGAAAATAGCATTTAATTTTTAAACTAGGGCTTTGGCAGCCATTTTCGCGGTAAAAGTACTAATTATTGAGTGATTTTTTGTCGTCCATGCAGTGTATTTAGGAGTAGTTTAGGTTTTCCACAATATTGATGAACAAACCACATTTATTTATTTGGCGACGTTTCGATGGATGTCCTCCATCCTCATCAGGCTATACCTTTTTTTTTATTATTAAAAAATGATTTCATTTTACAACATCTTTTTAACACAATTTTTACATATATAAATCTAAGTTACTTACTATTTCGTCAATATATAGGTATACAATATTAACAGCATCTCTGATGCGTCGCTCTATAATTGAAAACAATGATTAAAATAACAAACGTTTAACAATTTTTGCACAGAGATTGAGGTTATATATAACATACCTTTCCCCTATTGTGTCCAAAATCAACACAAAAAATTGAAAATTAAATAAATACTTGAAGAACATTACAAAATAATTATCACATAATCACACATATTAAGCAAAAAGCAGTCAAATATTAAAAGAAAGCAAACAATGTATATCACAGACGGTTAATACTGAAAAATTTGAAATCTCACGTCCCCCGTTTTCAGAGACACATATGCGATCAGTCTTAATCAGATCGACAACACAGTCATCCCCACTACAGGCACGAAACTTCAACTTACGTATATTATGTGTACTGATAAGTAATTACAAGAGAACTCAAAAAATTTTTTATAAGACTAAATTAAAATTTTCCATTTCAATAACAAATTTTTTTTCCGTTGAAACAAATAATAATTGGTAATAAAAAATTTTTAATAATTAAATTTAAATAGTTAAGTATTTTATTAAATTTCTAAATATAGTAGATTAACTAAACAATTTTTATAATAGTCAAGAATCTTTTAATTGTGAATCTAAATGAGAAGAAATTAAAAAAACCAAAAATATATATTTGAATTTACCGCGCCGCGCATCGTTCGAGAACAATACGCGCATTAAGAATCGATCAACACGCAAGTCAATCACTCGCCTTATCCAAACATCTGATCGATATACATTTATTTGAGGTTATGTCATAGGGGAGAGGTACACATTATAATTTAGATTTTAATTTAATACTATTGATAATGTCACTGTAATGTTGGCTAAGATGTCTAGTATCGTCTTTGCAATTGATCGCATTATATTGCAGATTTATGTGGATCATTTCTGATAATACTCGTTTTTTCCAATTCTTTTCAGTATCAAGTATTTTGACGTTGTCAAAATCTAACGAACGATCATATGCGAGCATATGTTCATTGATTACATAGTGCGACTCAGTTTTATTTATATTAGCTTTGTGTTCTTTAATACGACATTTTACTTGTCTCTTTGTTTCACCCACATATCTAGCATTACCATCTTTACAATCTATTTTATACACTACATTAGTTTTAGTTAATTTGTCTATTTTATCTTTGCCCCTCACAATAATATCATCAATTTTATTATAAATTTTAGGTATAACTTTGATAGCTTTGTCTTTCATAGAACCAGATATTTTTTAATAAAATTTAGGAATAAAAGGAATATTTAAAGTTGCTTTATAATTAGTTACTGCTCTATTATTAACTTGAACATTCTTATGACTAGAACTATATTTTATTTTCTCTAATCTTTTTCTAACATTATGATTTATAAACTTTTTTGGGTAACAATTATTTTTTAAAAATTCTTTGACTAGTTTAATATTGGTTCCATGAAATTTTTCATGTGCTAACAAAATTGCCTTGTCCACCAATGTATATACCATAGCCCGCTTCTGCTGCATTGTATGACTAGATTCAAAATGTAAAAATCGTCCTGAAAAGGTATCTTTCCTATAGCAATTGAGGGGCTGCGTAGAATAAGAGCGTATATCGATTTACGACCTTTTTCCGTAAATCAGTAAATCAATATCAGCATGTTGTAAACTGTATTTAGGTAAAATTTCGTTAGACTTAGACTATTATATGTGCTGAAAACTGATACGTTTGATTAAAGAAGGGCATAAGTCTAATAAAGCCGTTATTACGCACAATATGTACTTATAAATGCACACGTTACGCTGTGTGTATCTAATTGTGGGTCTAAAAGTTTTATTTACTGTTTACGTACATCGGTGTACACAACTAGCAGGTACTTCTGATCATCCTACTATAAATCAATTAGCAATTAAGCGATTTTGGAAATATTTAATTTAGTCTACCATGTACTCCTAAATTGTCTGGACGTATTTAAGGTACAAGATATGTCGCTCGCTAATAGTGATAGTGGAGATACGGAAGATACTGCAGATAATTTAGTTCATATTAAGCAAGTGAATGTGGGGAGAAAAAGAAAACGTTTTAGGGAATTGGATGAACGTCAAAAAAAGAAAAAACGTAATAATTCAGGAAAATTGTATATTAATGCAAACGGACTGAAAGTGTGTCTTGCAATGACTTTCTATAATAATTAACAATTTATCTAAAAAATATTTTTACACTGAATTAAAATTATTGTTTTTAGATTCCCGGCAAAATATTTTCAGTTGTAGAAAATTGTTGCAAAAGGAAAAACTGTACTTCTGCAATTTCAACACATGCGAAACAAGTTTTTGACTTTCTCATATTTTTGTGAAAACGGCATAACTTGTTAAAATTTTGTAATAAGAGCTTAAGTTTGTCATATTTTTGTAAGAAGGGCATAATTAAATTATGATTATTATTTACAATAATAGTTATATTACCACTATTCTCAAATAAATTTAACTATTTTTAAGGTTTTTACGTTTTTTATTAACTTAACTTTGCGTTTACATAAATTTGACTTTTAAATAAGTTTATTGTTTTGATTGAAATAAGAAAATCGATTTTTCCGTTTTTCTTGTTTTTCTCAAAAGTAACACTTTCAAGTTACGCCCATATTCAACGCAGCCCCTCAATTAGTAATAACTTTTCTATTTTCATTTCTTATTAATGATACCTCTAAAAAACTTATATAACCATTATTCTCTTTTTCATGAGTGAACTGCAATTTCTCATGGTAGTTATTGAAAACTTCAATTACATTTGTTAATTTATTTTCGGGAATACACATAATTGTATCATCCACATATCTGTAATAGAACGGTGGAATAAAATCTAATTTTTTGAGACAGTATTGCTCCAAATCTGTCATAATAATATCGGCAAAAATCGGGCTTATCGGGCTCCCTATAGGACTTCCATATAGTTGTTGATAATATTTATTATTCCATTGAAAGTAAGTGTTGCACATCAAAAATTTAACTGCTTCAATTAATTCATGTAGAGAAACATTATGTATTTTTCTTATTAAGTGGTATCTTTTTTCAATACCTTTAAGAACCAATTCTTCTGGAACAAGGAGACTACATCTAGTGAAATTATTATATAATTTGCAGGAATGTCAAAGTTGCTAAGTTTTTTAATTAATTCGGCACTATTTTTTACATAAGATAATCATTGTTTTCAATTATAGAGCGACCCTACTGAAAAACCTCAGTTGAGATTCAGCTGAGACTCACATGATTCTCAGGTGAATCTCACGCCAAAATCTCATGTATTTCTCAGGTGGGTCTCAGGTGAGTCTCAGGTGAATCTCAGCTGATTCTCATGTAACTAAATTTTAATATAAATAAATTCAATTTCCTTAGAATATTCTTTGAAAACTGCAACACATTAAATTGTATATGATTAAGAGATTTAATTTAATTGATCAATACATATAAAGGAAAGGATTATGCATATAATCGATTTTAAGAAAACAACAATTATAAGGAACAAATTTGTATGAATTTATTAGAAACATGTTTTTAAAAATATATATTAAATTTTTTTTATATGTTGCACATTTACATTCATTGCGGTGGTGTGGCAGTTTGACTGCTTTGCCTATTAACAAGGCTCGCCCTTGCGTCCCTTACTTGAAACGATAAGTGTTCCGTTGAGTTTCTAATAACTCGATCCTTCGTTTCTGAAGGTAGATTTTTATAATCTTTATGATTGTTCAAATAATCCTCAAATAAATCTATTAAAAATATTAATTTTGTGCAACATAATAAATTATTTATTTAATTAATTCTGATTTTTAAATTTGTTAATAAAAATTCAACTTTAAGGCATACCTAAGTACACATTCAATTTTTTTGGCGAAAATAGTTTAATAGGACTACGACCAGGTATTTTGGTTTTGATTTTTCCCAAATCTAAGCACCTATTTACGAGTTCGTGTTTTGTCCACAGCATAATGGTCAGGTCTGATAAAAACCCGGATTTTCTTTTGACGTTAGCAATTCGCCAAGATTTGCATCCAACTGTTATGCCTAATCCTAGATAAATCTATAAAATATTAATAACATCTGTTAATTATCATGTAAATTATAAATTAAAGCAGATAAATTATCATTTAAAACTTACTTTGTCACCAATTTGCTGATACCTATTATAATTTTCTGCTTCTACTCAAATTATAAAATATATGTAATTTTATTCTTTTTATATTATCAATTTAAGAAAAGTGGTTGCATACCTTCTTGGAGATTAATTTTCTTTTTCTTATACAAATTGTACAACCGAGGTTTATACACCTTTAAATTCCGTAAAGGCGTTTTCGGAGTTCCTTCTAAATAAAACATATATTATTTGAAAATTCATAATAAATTTAAAAAAAAATAAGTTTGTACATACCATTATTAATAGAACGGTTGATTTCGTCCGGATTGTTCCTCTCAGCTGCTGTAGGTGTTAATTCCGGTTCATCTTGATACAATTCCCTTATAATCGAACGAGCCCGAGATCTACATGAGGAGATCCTTGACAGATTGCCATTTGACATTCGCGAATCGTGGAATGAGGATCGAGGTGTTTCAGTTATTGTATTTTTTAAATTCGGAGATTCTTCTGCAGGAGATTGATTCTCTGGAGACCGATTCGCTTCTCTTTCAGAGTCAGTATTATATTCTTCTAAGATTTGATCCAGTGGCGCAGGTGAATTTTTAGAGAATGAAGCATTATATACAGGAGATGCAGAAAGCGAAGCGATCCAAGACGATTCCAATCGGCTACAAGTTTGTTTCGGCGTTGAACCAATTAAAGGTAATAAATCTGAAAATATATAATAAAACCAACAGAAGATTAAGTTGACATTAATTGCGGAACACAGTATTCACATTTTTCGCATTTTTGTATACAAATTCGGTATCCCTATTCGCAAAACATTGTAATACGTTTGATATAAACAAAAAGCAAATCTTAAAAAGACATTATTCGAAATTTCAATAAAAAAATTGCCAAAATTTATAAATGAAATAATTTTTTTATTAGTTTTTAGCAATTAATAAATTATATTATTTAATTTCTTATAATAATGGATAAATTACTTTTGATAAGTTATCTAAAAATTTACAGTTTCAACAAACAAACGTTACAGTACAAGTTTACAAAAATTAATTAAGAAAAATATAAAAATACTTAAGGGGTCAAGCCTGGGTTAAATGTTTTTAAATAAATAAAAAATTATTATTAGAATAAAAATTTTTTTTTAATTCTTCTTACAAATCAATTTTTTTACATAATATTTATATATTATACTTTATATTTATCAATATAAAAAATGTTTATTATGTATTTTTAGTCCTGGTTATTAAACTTATAATCTTATTAAAAAATTAATCAATTTTTGCAGTTGCCACAGGATATTTCAGAACCAAATTGATGAATCAGTTTGAAATTTTGGGAAAAATTTTAAAATATATATTTTCATGGACTTATGTTGCCCAATTTTCAAAAAGATAAGTTTTAGGTGAATGTTATGTATTTATACATACATAACATTCACTATTTTTCTTATTATTATCAACTTTTATATCTAATAAATTGTTATTAATTTTTTTTCAAAAAAATAAAAACATAAGTCTGTAAACATATGTTCCATGAACATTTTAAGACTTATTAGACATTAAAACATGCATTCAGTGCTTCAATATCCTGTGGCAACTGCAAAAATTGATTAATTTTTTAATAAGATTATAAGTTTAATAACCAGGACTAAAAATACATAATAAACATTTTTTATATTGATAAATATAAAGTATAATATATATATATATATATATATATATATATATTATGTAAAAAAAATTAATTTGTAAGAAGAATTAAAAAAAAAATTTTATTCTAATAATAATTTTGTATTTATTTAACAACATTTAACCCAGGCTTGACCCCTTAAGTTAAGAATAATATAAAATTATTGCCTGTTTAAATTACAAAAGAGAAAATATTGTATACCAAACCTTTTTTAGATTTTTTAGAATTACGATAATTTCTTGCATTTTCATCCTCAAGACTAACTCTCTTCCTGTTTTTCATAAAAATTTGCTGTTTGTATTTATTAATCACTCGCTGTCGATTTGTACTATCTACAAACTTTTGTACCACTTTTTTCTGCAACTACATAAATAATATATTGAATCTCACATTATCGTACCAAATAAATATTCAGAATTACTTAAAAATTAAATAAAATCTAAGAGATCATTAATTTTATAGTTAAATTTATTTCATCCATGTAGTTAAAACTTACTAGTTTTGGCTGTGAATCTGTGTCACAATGATCTTCACTTATTGTGTCGTTGCTTGATGATATTTTTTTTTTTAAAATAATTCTTTTTGATTTCTTTTCTGCTTTCTTTTTAGCATCTTCTTGCGTTTCTGTAATTACAGATATAATTAATTAAAATTTTCAAAGTAGTAAAACTTTAAATATAACAAAGTTTAAACAATTAAATGATGTACTCGATATAGGAAATTTTGATAGCTTTGGCAATGGAAACAAGATTTGTACATCAACTAAGTCAAAGTAAATTCTAAAAATTAGTGTTTAATTTCTTAAAAAAGTTGATGAATACTATTTAATCTATTAGTAGCTACATTAAATGAATTAAAATTATTTTCTGCAAACGAAACTCACCTGCTAAGCATACAATGTATGCTTCGTAGAAGGAACAGTTTTCTTTGCTTACACTGCAACTACTATGTGAATGAGTTTCCTTCGAAGTCCATAAAACAAAGTATTTGTGGTTACTTGAAAAATCTTCCATATGTTGTGGAGTAATGTGTACTTTATCATTTTTCTTGAAAAAAATTAAATCTATTGGTGAATAATAGTATTTTGTTTTGTCATCTAAGTAACACAAACATGCAATTTTTGGTGTTTTATCTGAATCTATTTCCATTGTTATAATTTAGTAACTTTTTACTAATACTTTTTGAAACTATAACTAAATATTATATACTAATTATTATATACTAATATTATATTATATTATATTATATTATAATATTGACTAGTCCGAATCACCCCATGTTGTTATCTGCTTATACACGATCGAATTGAGGTTAGAATTCCGTGATTGGTGATTACATATTTTTGTGCACTATTACGTTTGCGTGTGAATCAAATATAATAAATAATTTAAGCGCAAACCTTTCTGTATGCAGTGTAATAAAAAAAAAACTTTTACTTGGAAAACAAAATTTTGGCCATTATATGATTTGAATTAGTAATTTCAATTAAAATAGTTTAATGATGAAATTAGATAATTTTAATGATTTGCGCTTCTTTTGCGCATAAACAAAATAATATAATATTTACGTTTATCTTTATATTTATTATGTATAATTGTAATAATTATCATTTAAATGAGCAGTAGTGGGAGTGAATATCTTGCGAATGTATAGTACATGTTTACCCCAGGCATTTGTGTCAACAAATTGTGAATCACGTTGGACTAATTTTAACAACGGTATATACTAATTCGATTATTTAAACAAATATGGATCGTTATAAAAGACATTTAGAAGATGGTGATGTAGCAATTACAAGTAGGATCCGCCAAAGATACAGAGTTGCAGTAAGTAATGAAGCAAATTACGTACCTGATGAGATAATTTCTCACCTAATCTAGTATATGTATCAGCTTAAACAATTTTTTTCTGTAGTCAATTTATTTCAAATTTTATCACATCATTTATAGGTACTAAATAGCAATGATAGCTTTGATGCTGAGTCTCGAGCTAGTATCAACAATAGAGCTAGTATCACATTCAACTTGTAAGTATATTTGTGCATTTATAGCATCGCTTATCTTCTATCATAAAAAATAAAATAAGAATATTCCGGTTATGAAAGATTGGTGTATAATTTTTTATTTAATTAGTTTTTATGTAGTTTTTAACAGATTAAGTTATATTACTTGTTTCTGTGTTATTACACTGATTGTATGCAGTTACTTAAGTAACAAGTGCGTTGTTTAGGTAAACAATAATTTCCTGAATTCCACATAAAACTAAATACCTTATTAAATGCGAATAAACCTAATGAGATGGATTAAATAAGTTATTGTACGCTCACAAATAATCAAAATATACATTGGATTGAGAATCAAAAACAATAAATTGCATAAAGTAATAATGACTCGAATAACTTATGGGTAATTTTATACAGAGTTGACCTCTTGAATTTTGCTTTAAATTTGTAAATTGTATTCTTTTCTAAGGATTGGCTTAACCAAATATGTTTACAAAAGCTTTTTGACTGATTTTTAAGTCTTTTTTATATACTTTTAAAAAGTATTTAATTCTCCCTTGTCTTTAATACGAAGCAAAATAATAAAAAACTTGTGCAAACAATTTGTTTCTTAATGTCATGCAAACCTTCATATTCTTTTCCGAAATCACTTTTAAATTATCACTGACAATTTACAATAGACCTATAAGTGTATGCAATTTATGAGATCAAAAATACTTAAAGTGAAAAAAAAAGTATGTTCGTCAGGTTCACTTTGACTAAGATGTATCTTGCTCTGAATATTTATCCAAAGTATTAAGATATTGAAAGTATTCTAAAACAGACACTCGTAGAATGTAGAAATTAGGTTCAAACAATTAAGAACAGTCAGTGCATTATCAAATTTTGAAACAACTTTTAGTAACGTTGAAGCACAACTTTAAACCAAAAATAAGTATAATTAAAGGTGACGAACAATCATTTTATTAATATTGATATTATTGACCACATAAATTGCAAAAGTATTTTTATAGAACATTATTCAGTGATAATCTTTAACAGCTCTCATAACAGAATCTCGAAGTTTGAATCCCGGTTAAAAATATATAGGTATAAAATATACGTAATAAATATATCTGTAAAATATACCCACTGTGTACCTATATTATTTAGTACATAATTTACGTATATTTTTTACCTATATTTTTCTCATTATCTGTTAATTTTTCCTATATTTTGGCATTAAAATTTCATACATATTTCACCCAATAATAATTTTTTTTTGTAATTTTCAGACTATGTCAGTTATTTTCAAATTCTTTCGGATATATTCAATTATTTTCATTCATGTTTTTTATAAATTTGTATTTAAAATTTTTTTATATAGAGCGAAAATTTTGTTTAAGATTTAAACTAATGTTCATAATTATTTACACTTACTTACAGTTTTTATCAGATTTTTTTAGAATTTTTAAAATTAAAGAAACTGAAAAAATCTGATAGAAACAGTTTTTAACACAGTTGAATGAAACTTTGGTTGGTGACATTTATTCAAAAAAACTTATCCTAAATTAAAAAATTCAAAATTGAGTATAAATGTTAAAAACTTAAAGAAACTGAAAATTTCGAAATAAAAACTTATTTTTTGTCTGAATCTCGACATTTTTTAAGAGTTATTTTCAGATTGTTTCAGTTTCTCTCGTTTGTTTTTTCCATTAGGGTAGTTATTTATATATATATATATATATATATTAATAGAATATATACGTATTTTTAACAGAAGTAGTTTTCATAACAAGTGCGTAAAGTATACGTACGTATTGCAAACTATATTTTATGGTAATAATATGCGTTAAATTGCATTTAATAATTGGTATGTGTAAAGTGCAAGTTTACGCACACATGTGCCATAAAATATTGTGCGCGTTAATTATTCATTGTAATCTAAATTCTCTACAACTCTAAGTAAATTGTAAATAATTTATTACATACTGTAAATACACTAAATAAATTAAGTTCTTAATTTAAAATTAACTAATGTGACATAATTACATAACGCAAAGTAAATAAAACATGACTTTATATATGCTTCCTTTATCTTTAACCCTCATCGGTCACACTGGGTGAAATGTATATGAAATTTTAATGCGATATGACTGAATTGTGACCGATAAGGGTTAAATGTGCTTAAATTAACTTTCAATTTTATATGCAATGTAAGATATAAATTTGGAATATAAATTTGTGCATAAATTTGAAAAATATAGGTAAAATTATAGGTAAAGATAATGGTAAAAAACAGGTAAAAAATATAGGTAAATTATGTACCAAATAATATAAATACACAGTGGGTATATTTTACAGATATATTTTTTACTTATATTTTATACCTATATATTTTTAACCGGAAAACTAATGTTCACAATTATTTCCACTTACTTACAGTAAATAAAGCAATTTAAAGGTCCTGGAGCTCTTCTTTTTTCGATCAATTAAACTCCTAACAATTAAAGCCAATAAATAAACTTGCTATTTTTACCGTCCGATATCCCCTTGAAAAAAATTCAATTGAGTACGTAACAGTTGTATATATTTGGTAATGTCGTTAAGAGTACGGACATTATCCCTCGTTCTACGTGCTCTTACCTTTCTCGCGCGAACAGCTTAAAGGGAAGTTGTGGGTAATAAAATAACCTCAGGTTTAGGTACAAAAGAATTTACTTTATTGGTTAATCGCAATCGGCCGACACGCAAGGAAACAATTTAATCTAATTAATACTACACATTATAAATATTTGATTAAGTCACTGACTCGACTAATGAGTAAATAAATAGTTTAGGTACGCGCACTCAAGTAACTCTAGTTTCTGTCTAGTGCACTCACTTTCACCTCGCGTAGAAGAGACTTGTGATACATACGAAATATCGGGAACTTCTTCCTACAGGTTATGTCACTCGTCGCGCCAGAGCTGTGGCGAGAGCGTGCGGGTTCGTGAGCGGCTCGGCTGGAAGAGAGCAAAGCTCCGAGATTTCCTCAACTCGAGGCCGGAGAGTTTGCTTCCTCGGGTGTCGTAACCGCTCGTCAGCTTGACGATGCAAAGGCGCGCTCGACGATGGCGCCCCATATATACAAGGTCTTCAAAAAGTTTGGAACCCCCTATTTTCCCAGGGGTGATACTTTTTCAAAAGATGAAGGTCATACCTTCAGTAATTTTCAACGAAGAATTGATTAGTGACCATTACATTGACCTTCGGACTGATTTTCAAGGTCATTTCGAGGTCAACTTTTTTTAAATGGGAACCCCTATTTTTGACACCGTCAATCGAAAGAACGGAAAATTTTACGTACAAATATGTATCAGTCATGTGACCTCTAAAAATGCACTTATAATTCGAAATTTTAAAATAATTATACATATTTTTATACAAAACCCGTCCGTGTTAGCATAAATACACAATTTATCCGAATAAACCCACTTCTATGCATTTATCAAAACATATGCAATTTTAAAATGTAATTGCAGTTAACCCAGTTTAAAAGAATAAAAATCATTACATTCTTATTTTGCCCGTTAAATTTAAATTTATACAAATATGTGTGTATATATATTTTTGTAAATATTTTTTAGGATTCTCCTGTAAATGAGGCAGTTGAAAAGGATTTATCTGATTATATTCAATACTTAATAGAAGAAGAATGCTACTTGGAGTCTTCTAGATACCCTCGAAATTTACAAGAGTTAATTGAAAGAGAAGATTTCTTTAAATCGAGTGATTTTAAAATAAATAGCATTTATTGAAAACTCTTTATTTTAATCTTCTCTTTTATTTATATATTTTTTTATTTAAAATGGGTATATAATTTCCTCAGATTTATTTTGATTATTGAAATATGATTATTTTATTGGAGAAAACTCTGTTCGCAATTTTACTAATATTATGTCGTGTAATTGGATTAATGCTTAGCAGCTCAAAAGCTAAGCTTTGGATAATGTATTTGGATTTTGGATAAATTATCCCACAATCACAGTTCAACAGCGATTTGTGATTTAATTTATCCTTTTTGCGTCGATTCAAATTTTACATAAATATCAAGCAGTTCAACAGCTCCAAATTTATGCAATATTTGATAGCGGATTATTAGCTTTGAATGGAAGGAAAGAACCGCAGCTCTGCAGCGTTTCTATTTGGATTTCTTATTCTAATTTTTTGCAGTGCTACAGCGAAAAATTAAAGAAAGGTAAGGATATGTAATAAAAGATGGAGCCTACGGGCCACGACAACCAGATATAATAAATATATATATTGTAACAATGAGACTCATTTGCTACAAATTAAAAAAAAGGAACGGGCGTCAGGTCTTGAACCCGAGCCCCTTCGGATCCGAAGGCGTTCACGCTACCACTGCGCTACGCCCGCAATTGGTCGTAGCTGTACTTTTCCATGTCTTCTGCCTACCGATACGCGCGCCATATGCCAAGTGCCGATTCTTGCGCTGGCCGCGTCGGTACTACAGAGCCCTAAGTGACGGGGATCTGTACTCATACAGATCCACCACGTCACAATATGTATATATAGATATATCAGATTTGATTAGCATGCAATTAGAGAACGTATGTGCGACTATACAGTCATACATGCATATGTGCATATATACGTATATACTCGCACGAACGTTTAAATACTCGAAACGCAGCACTACAGCGTTATCAAGTAAGAAAAGAGAGAGAGTTAGCTAGATCCGCAGTTCTACAGCGAATCCTTTTTAGTAATTTTTAACAAATAATTAATATGCATATAGGTATACATATAACTATTAGATACAAATAAAAATAGAAAATCAAATGCAGTTCAACAGCATAAGATAAAAAAAAATTTTTAAGATATAGGAAAATAACGCAGTTCAACAGCGTTATTGTGTGTATCGGATAAGGTAGCATATAAAATAAAATATTTTATTTTTGTTAATAATATATATGTATATTATTCAAATATTTCTTTTTTTTTTTTTACTTACAAATCTTGAAGCAAACAGGCACGATTCACAATATATGAAATAATAAAAAGAAAAATCGAATTACCGAAACACGCGTAACACTATAACGCGTATGAAATAAGTGATGAAAAAGATGTTGCTCCTATGGGACGCAACCGTCGAACTATCAATGCTTATGAGCATATGACAAATCTTCGATGCCGAATTTTCTGCCCTCTTATATACAATCGGTCGAGGAGCATCGATTATTTAGTGGGAGTAGATCTTATTTCTCCTTACTTCCCCTTTTGATTATTCGACGTATATGCAAATTATAATGCATCTTCCTTTTAACTATAATTATTACTCCATTTCTGTTATTTTGACATATTTATACATTGATTCAATTTTGAAATTGTTTCATTTAATAAGGGTATCCCTTTTTTTTCTTTTATAAAATGTAAAACAATAAATTGAAAAATTATGTGTTATAACTATTGCTTTAATATTCTAATATTTATAAATTTATATTGAAAGTTGTTATCTGAATCCTTATTAAAAGAAATAACAAGTTTATATAAATCTACTGCTATCAACATTGTTAAATATCGTCGTTTATTGATTATAAAAAGGAAATCTTATTTTGCTATATATATTCTTGCTTGGGAAATTATTGAATTATTTTATCCTTTTACAATTTTATATTTTGTCAAGTTAATATAAGAATTGAAATTAATATATAATAAATTAGTGTTTGCCAATATATCTTATTGTATATTTTTAAATTGTATTTATCATTTGAACTATTATGTATTTTATACAAGGAAAATTTATTTAATTCCCAAAAAAAAATTAAATGAATTGTAGAATTAGTTAACCATTGAATATAACATATTACCTTTATTCCTTGTATAAATTATCAAATTTATTATTTATAATATAAACCTATTTTATCTGTTTATTTAAGACATAATACAATTTTATTAATTATTATAAAGTCGGCAGTACTGAAGAGTAATTGAATTAAACATATACGAATGTATACGTACATTCATACACGTATACATATATACACGTATATACGTTCAATTATTATATATTGTTTTTTTTTTAAATAATATTTAATTGAATCAATGATTACATATTTAATTTTTATTTATTCAATCACTCTTTACAGTATAATGGTACTACAAAATACTTTCTGTAACTTAATGGTTAAATACGAAAATAAGAAATATAAATGTAACAATGCATAATTAAAAGTTAACTTAAATATTTTAAAAGAGTGTAAGTAACTTCCAAATTAGAAAGAGTGTATATGTTTCTTTTAAACTGTGAAAACTAATTTATGACATCTTAGCTGAATATTTACATTTCGACGATACGTGTATGACTAAACTGAGAGACTCTTTGATTATAATTTTCTTTTGTAAATATACAACAGATTGATTTTTTTTTGTAACAGTTTCATTTAAAATTTATAGATACAATGTATATCTAATTTTACAATTATATTATAGTTATAAAATAGTAATAAAATTGTTCTATTCCTTACACCATTGTTAACAGAAAATTTAATTTTTCGAGAACATCAAAGTACTATTAATGATATGTTGAAAGCTACTCCTGATAAACCGATTGATGGTGTTCAAAATCCATCGCCTCTTATAAATTTGATGAATTTTAATATTATTTATGGATTTGTGCCAGACTACCTTCATTGCTGCTTAGAAGGTGTTGCACGTTAATTTACAGAATATCACATAAAATCATTGAGCAAAGATGATGTTACAGAAATTGATTTTATATTAAATAAAATTACTGCTTGTCATCAAATCGCACCTTTAAGCCGAGGAATAAGCTGTCGGAATGACTGGAAGGCACGAGAGTGGGAGAATTATGTTTTATATTACAGTACTCCTATATTGAGCGATTACTTAAGCAGAGATAACTTATTTCATTGGCTTCTCTTTGTTGAAAGCTTATACATATTGCTGCAGGATAGCATACATGTTTCGGAATTAGATCGAGCTGATGCAATGTTGCACGAATTTGTTGCAAGAACAGAAGCTTTGTATGGAATAAAAGCTATGACCTTCAATGTTCATCAACTAATCCACATTTGTGAGAGTGTTGCAAATTGGGGACCTTTGTGGTGCAATTCTACATTTTCTTTTGAATCTGCGAATCACTGTTTACTAAAAGCAATAAAATGTTCTAAAGGAGTTGCACTTCAAATTGTACGATTCATTAATATTAATCACTCCATATCAGTATTAGAAGAATACGTTTACCCAAAAATGAGTAGTCTACTAAAAATATATTGTCAAAATTTGCTCCCCGCGAAAGTTTCAAATACCTGCAAAATATCTGACATCACATATTTTGGTAAAGGTGAACATGCAGCCGCTGATACAATAAATCAACTGCAGTTATCAGATTCAGGAACAAGATTATACTTAAAAATGGTTAAGAATGGATGCTTGTATGAATCCTCTTCTCGAGCAACGACCAGATCTAATAATTCATTTGCACAATTGACAGAAAATAGATTCGCGCAACTGGTTAATTTTATTGTAGACGAAGACACAAATCGAGAATATACTGTTTGTAAGATAGTTCATACTAGAAATCGTTTTCCCGACAAATATACAAATCTAAATGTAATAGAATATATTGAAGCAGAACCTATTATTGTACCAACAGCAAGTATTATGTCAATTTGCATTTTTATGCAAGTAAGCGAAATCATGTATATATGTTCGATCCCAAATCTATTACACTACTAAAGACTAAAAAGAGTATTAAAATTGTAATATACTTTATATAAATTATTTTTGTATCTTTTATATAATACTAAAATTTTTCAATATATCATATAAATAATTTGTAATTAATTTATTTCATCATACCAGGCCCTATGTTAAAGTTATTAAAGTGTTATCTCAATTCAGGTAAGCAAACATTTTTAGTGCAAAAAAATTATTTTGTATCTAACCTCAAAATTGCAACTTTATTTTTATTTTTCAGCGATTGTATTATAAAACATTAATTAATATAAATTAATTATATAATATAATACGTATAATATATATATATATATATATATATATATTATATAATTAATTAATAAAATATTAATTACATAAAAATTACGGTTTTCAAATTTTACTTCAATAAAATTTTTGTAGACAAATGTTACTAACATAAAAATTGTATTAATTTTAGAAATAAATTGACTTATATGTAATTATCTTCCGTATTTTAATAGTTTACATATTTGTATATTATTTGTTTTCATACAAAAGCAAAAATTTGGTTACATGAGAATTAGCTGAGATTCAGCTGAAAATCACCTGAGACTCACCTGAGAAATACATGAGATTTTGGCGTGAGATACACCTGAGAATCAGGTAGGTCTCAGCTGAGTCTCAGCTGAGGTTTTTCAGTAGGGGACGCATCATCAGAGATGCTGTTAATATTGTATATGTATAAGTAACTTAGATTTATATATGTAAAAATTGTATTTAAAAGATGTTGCAAAATGAAATCATTTTTTAATAAAAAAAAAAAAAAAAGGTATAGCCTGATGAGGATGGAGGATATCCATCGAAACATCGCCAAATAAATAAATACGGTTTTATTGTTCATCAATATCGAGGAAAACCTAAACTACTCCTAAAAGTACTAATGTTATTATAAAGGAAATAGATTATAAATTGATGAGTTGAGTGGGTATTTTACAGGTAAATGTGTTCATAATCATTTAATAAAATATTGAAAACCGTAAAATGAGCTTTTGTAGGCAAACCAGCCACAGCGAAAGCGTTTTGTGAGCCGACGACGAGTACTACTATAGCCCTTGATGTACATCATATTTTACGTGGCAAGTGTATGATTTGAACGTTTCTGCATGGGTAGTTGAATGCTCATATACGCAATCAAGCATTAATTAATAATTTAAAAATAAATCAATCGTTTTATTTTTACATGTAATAATGCCTTTTTTTACTATAAATACCGACGAAACATTGTTTATTCAATTATTATTAAAAATATTTTTTATTAAAAAATCAATCCTTCAGGCCCTCTATTATGTTTTAAGCTAATTATGATTATTTTCAGATTTTTAATTCACTATTTTAGATTTATTTTAGATATCATTTTTGGATTGAAAGGTGTAGATCCCTGTAATTTGGGTCCGACATCCCCTTAAAAATAACTTATTCCATGAAAAGTTATCAAAGTGTTATATGCAATAATCCTCAAATACATTAATACTTAATATAATTATGCTTAAGTAGATTATGTCGGTAATAGTTCTAAATGCAATTATTTTAAGGAAACAATCCTGGATTAACGCAAAATAATAAAATATTTTTGCGAGTTCTTAAAAATTTTCTTATCAAGTTATATATATATAAAAAAATTGTTACGACAAAATACTTACTGAATGGTTTGATTTAAAGAGGCTCTAAACCTTTATGCATTAATCTTAGGCTCCAGAAAAAATCCCAATGCTCTTAATGCTTAATGCTCCAATTAACTCTTTATTTTCGTAAAGGGGTTTGAACCTAAACACACGTGTTTTTTCGTATTCAAATGTGACTTTTCCACCATACTTTTAATATTTGACCGGTAGAAAATCAAAATTTTATTTTTATTGTCAGCGTGCTTCAAGGAGATGCCGTATTACCGACATATTTGATTTTTCAAATTAAATCTTCAGTTTATATCTTTTATTCCAATTGTGCGTGCATAGATACACTCTACATGGTTTCCAGATTGTGCATCAACTTGCAGAATCTTAAAATTCGACTTATTCATTTAATTAAATGAAAAATAGTCTGCAAAAACTGTAATGTCGATAAGCAGTTACAATTTTTAGTACATTACAATTTTTCATTTTAATAAGGAAATGTATCGAATTATAAGATTCTGCAAGTTGACGCACAATCTGTTAACTATGCAGAATGTACCTATGATCGCAAAATCGGGATAAACGAAAAACTGAAGATCTAATTTGAAAAATCAATTCGACAATTTATACTGTGTGACATCCCCTTAAAGTATTTTTTACTGATTTAAATTTCTCGTAATTATATAGCGCCACTCATTTTTTGAATATTATTTGAATGCTATTTTATACAGGTGCGTGCCGCTGATCGTAATTTTCTAAAATTTAATGATTTTGTTTTATCAAGATCAGAACTAAAAATGCAATGGCATTGGAAAATGTACTAAAGATAAAAGAGCAATAAGTTTTATGAATTTTCAAAGTGCACTTCTCGTGTGCTACTAAAAAATAAGAATTTTTAATACAGGGGATGCGAAGAGTAACAATTTTCAAAACGTCATAGCTTTTCGTAATTAAGTAGCACGCTAATTTTATAAATTGCGTTCAATTTGTTTTTACGAAAAGAAAACATTAGTAGATTAATTTTTTTATATATCAAGACGCACTTTTTTTAACGACGAAGAATACAGATACTTTATACTAAGTGAAATTCAGTTTCCTTTGTTTTAATTATTATAACAGTCAAAGATTCCTTCAGCGAGACTTTTTGTTATTTATTATATCTATCATAAAAAAGGGCATTGGAATCTAAAACTTCGGTTTTCTTCATATTTCTTTTAATCTTGGCAAATAGCCATTATCCGAAAGTTTGGCCCTCTCCTTATAAATATACTGTTATTTAGTTAAATTATACTTTCTGAACTCTGTAAATGCTTCACTTTGTAAGGTAACGTTAAAAGAAGATAAACGTTTCTAAACAGTTGTTTCATTTTATTGCATAAAAAAATATTATAGTATAATAATTGAATGAAATCATTGTGCATATCTTATCTTATCTTATCTTATCTTACTATCTTATTTTACTCTTACTATTATATAAAGAGGAAGCGTTTGTTTGTATGTGCGCAAAAATCTCAAAAAGTACACAATCGATTGTAACGAAATTTTAACTGTAGTTTCTTTATGTACTATGAAGTGTAATAGGCTATATTTTATATAAAAAATCGTTTTGCTTCATTGTTAAAAAAATAAAAGTTTTTACACTTACAGGATGCACGGTAGTTCAGGCGCTGGCCGATAGGTGGCTGACGGTCTGGCGCTACACGCGACAAATTTATCGCTACTTAGTACATATGTATCAGCCGGGCTCGGTCGTTGTAATAACACACGGTCAATTGTATGTTGGTTTGTCAAGAACAGGTACATCAGAAAATCAATTTCTTTTATTACCAAACTGTTCACAAACAAAAAGTTGTCTACCGTAAAGTTCTTTAAAAACATTATTTAAAACCAATGAAAACTGAACTATGGTAAACCTATCTTTATGCTATTTTCTAATATTTCGAGTTCTATGCAATTACAGAGCGGGCGAAGCCGCGACGGGGGATGCTAATTAATGTATAAAAACGATTTTCGGGAGTTATATTTAGGATTTAAAAAAAAGCAACATTTTTCTATCGAAATTTCTTACGTACCATTGCGTTTCAATACCTAGAGAGGTTTGACCAACTAACCATATACAACCTTGTATATTTTAACAGCAAAAGTGAAATTATATGGTTTCATTTATAATAATAATTTAACATATTAAGGGGACAAGCCTGGGTTAAAATTTAGAAAAAATAATTTATTATTAATAATGAATAATTTATTATGTGATAGGTTAAAATATTTCCCAATTTTTTTAACAAATTAAATTATTATTAACTTTTATCAAACATTTGTTAGCTAACTTATTAGCTACATAACTGTGTGAATCACTTTATGGCTCTGCGTACTATGATTTTTTACTATGATGCACTTACCACAGGATATCTCAGAAACTTTGTGACGTAGCGTTTCCTTCAAATATGAATAAGATAGGAATCCCGTACACTACGTACAACAATTAATAATAATAATAATAATAATCTGGATAAATATGCGTATGTCTATTTAAACAATTAGGGGGAATTAACTTTCGTCCTTCGTCTTATCAAGATGGCTGGCTCAGCACGTGCACGAATTTCTTACCTGTGCCGTGGATCCTTGTCTCGCCGACGGGAAAATGGCGGGACTAGATGAATTCTTTCTAATATATATATATTTAATTACAGTCACAAAAGGGAGGTAATTAAAATCACACAAAAGGGAGAATGAATTTAATTATCCGCATAAAGGAGTAATCAATTATTTATTCACTACACTTATAATATTTTTCTACAAATTTACTAT
>JANSJX010000233.1:0-46318 GCA_026168455.1 Theocolax elegans | reverse complement strand
CTGGTCACATTTTCATTTTACGTTAGGGGATGAAGCTTCTCGTGACCATTAATCGATTATGAGGGTTGATACACGTTCGGCCCTGAATCAATGGAAATCGGGGCTTGATCATTGATATTACTCATACATGATGCATATCTGCCGTAAGTGTCAGATAATTAGCAACATCGCATATGGCTTCGTGAGCCGGTTCTTAGGCCATTTTTCTCATATATATAAGAAACATCCTTACTCTCTGTCCCACATGCATTATATTCTTCGATATTTTCAGTATTCATAGATATTATAACATACTAAGCAATTGTCGTTGAGAATATCAGAAATTTCGCCGCATACATCTAGTCGTCGTGATATGGTTTTCAGGTTATCTTGTCCAGGAATATACGAATTATAGGTCTGTCCCGAGCTATCTGCATAGATTATCCTAATTATGTCCATTATTCATTGATATTACTCGTACATGATGCATATCTGTCGTAAGTGTCAGAACTTCTGCTACATGGCATGTGGTCGACGTAATCCGGTTCTCAGGCGATCGTTCATATCTATCTTCGAAACATCGGTACTCTCTCTACTAAATGCATTATATTTTTAGATATTTTCAATATTCATTGATATTACAAACGTATTAATCAATTTTCCTCCAAATAACAGAAATTGCTTATAAAAACACATCTATCTTCGAAACATCGTTACTCTCTCTACTAAATGCATTATATATTTAGATGTTTTCAATATTCATTGATATTACTAACATATCCAGCAATTTTCGTTGAAAATATCAGAAACTCCGCAATATACATGTAGTTGACGTGATTTAGTTTTCAGGTTAGTTTGGCTAAGAATATACGCATTATGTTTGTGTCCTGAGCTATCTGCATAGATTATCTTAGTTATGTCCATTATACATTGATATTACTCATACATGATGCATATCTGCGATAAGAGTCCGATATTCCGCTACATCGCATGTGGTCGTCGTAATCCGGTTCTCAGGCCATTTTTCATATATATATTCGAAACATCCTTACTCTCTGTCCCACATGTATTATATTTTTAGATGTTTTCAGTATTTATTGATATTACTAAAATATTAAGGAATTTTCGTTGAAAATATCAGAAATAACGCCACATACATGTAGTCGTCGTGATATGGTTTTCAGGCTAATTTATCCAAGAATATGCGAAATATAGGTCTGTCCCGAGCAATCTGCATAGATTATCCTAATTATGTCCATTATTCGTTGATATTACTCATACATGATGCATATCTGCCGTAAGTGTCTGATATTCCGCTACATCGCATGTGGTCATCGTAATCCGTTTCTCAGGCCATTTTTCTCATATTAGTCCGGGCGCTGAGGGGGGTTTCGTGGCCACTTTTTGTCCCCTCGGGAACTTTTCATATTTGTATGTTTTTTGGGTAGTAGAAACAGAATTTTGAGGTTCCCAGGCTCAAATTTGGTCCCATTTTGAGATATGGCCCATTTTTAATAAAAATACCGAATTTTTCAAACTTTTCGTAAAATTGACCTTATCTAATGCAAGAATGACTTTTATATTGTATAAGTATATATTTTTTGTAATAATTACGTATATAAATAGTTATTTTACCGTGAACAACCCAATATAAAACGGAGCTCAATTAAAAAGGCTTACAATGCGCGCTCTTTTCTTATGCAGTAGGCCTAATCCGCACTTTGTAAATGTAATATAAGCACACTCATACGCTCATATATATATATATATAGATATATATATATAAAGCACATATATGTATGTGTGTGTATATATATATATATATGCGGTATTCCACGTGAATTGGTCCGATCAAAATTTTAAAATGCATCAAATTTTATTGCAACTGTTTTTCATAAGACGGAAAAAAAATTTTAGGTACCGGACTTAATTTGCTCAAAAGTTATTCTAATCTCAAAAAGTGAAATTTTCAAGTTTTTTTTAACACCAGCTGGGTTCACCGCTATTTAACTCAAAATATATCAACAAAATCTATCAATTTTACTATAGAACATTATATGTAACATTCGTTGCTAATTGTGTCTGGAATTTATTCTTCTGTGTTAGAATTTCTAATCTCAAAGTCAATGATACATATACTACATGTCAATGTTTAACTTAAAAAAGGTGTAAGTGCGCCACAATTGATTTTTTTATCCAAAAGTCTAAAAGAAAGCTTGGAGCAATACCTTTCAAATGGTCTGTAACATTTTTATGGCCTTCAATTCTGTAAAAAGTTATGATAATTTAAAGAAATACAAAAAATTCACAAAAATTAACATGGTAATTACCATTTAAATTTAAAAAAAAATTTCGTGTTTCTTTAAATTATTATAACTTTTTACAGAATTGAAGGCCATAAAAATGCTACAGACCATTTGATAGGTATTGCTCCAAGCTTTCTTTTAGACTTTTGGATAAAAAAATCAATTGTGGCGCACTTACACCTTTTTTAAGTTAAACATTGACATGTAGTATATGTAACATTGACTTTGAGATTAGAAATTCTAACCTAGAAGAATAAATTCCAGACACAATTAGCAACGAACGTTACATATAATGTTCTATAGTAAAAGTTGATAGATTTTGAGTTAAATAGCGGTGAACCCAGCTGGTGTTAAAAAAACTTGGAAATTTCACTTTTTGAGATTAGAGTAACTTTTGAGCAAATTGAGTCCGGCACCTAAAATTTTTTTTCCGTCTTATGAAAAACATTTGCAATGTATACTGTAACAGTTTGGTTGCCGCGCGGATGTTTATTTTTAATATCGCGGCTGCTCAGCGGTACGGTTAAACTTACCGTATTTAAATAAACATATTTTTCCCGCGATGCGGCGACGGTTACCTGTCCGCTCTACCAAATCTGTTAAGTGTTAGTCTGAAACCGAGTTACTGTTTCAGATAACAACCAGGTAAAATTCAAATCTGAAATTGACCGCGAAACAGGGATATCGCGTCGAGCACTTGTCAACCAGAAATATACGAGCTCATAGGATTACGGAAGGAATCGTACGTGGTTAAATTCAATTAATCGAACACCGGATTGAATTTTAATAATAATATGAATTTATTGAAATAAATAAACAAAGATCAATAATAAACAAAATATTTAATTGTCGCCGAGGTCTACGCTTTGAATTACAAGTCGGTAAACGGCCGACTTGTAGAGAGAGGGGAATAAAATATCGCGAACTAAAATAATATATCCAGTCGACGGGACTGGTATAAAGCAACACGATTAAGTGCGAATAAAAACACGATCGCGTGAAGTGGTACCACTTACTTTGTACGCTGCTGTAGTCGTTGGTAAACAACGACCAGCCGATCGGTTGCTTTCTCTCTCTCTCACTCTCGCTGCGGTGTCGGACGGATTGTCCGCTCGCCCGTGCACCGGGGTTGTGTGGCTGCAGGTGTTACGATATGAGGCTCAGCTCGCAGAATTTGCGACCTTACTATGTTGTTCTTATTGTATAACTAAGAAATATAAACGATCTAACTTAATTGATAATCACATACTATTGTTATTTTAAGTACAATATTATTTCAATAAATGTTAAACACTTTTATCTGCGTAGGCGAATAGATGGCAGTGTGTAGATCTTAAGCGACTAATATGAAATCGGTCTCAGATGCATATCTTGAATGCTGTAGGAGTGGGAGTGACTTGGGTCCACACACCAAACATCGACCAGTCGAGCACTTCTATTCTCGATAACAACCATGGAATATACCGCCTAAACCGATATTTATTATTATTATTTTTATTATTGTATGATTTCTCATATATACATATATATATATATATCAATTCAAGCACTGTGACGTAACTGTACGCTACTATTGGAGTTTACTAGACAACGACGACAGATATCAAAATTTTGATAAGAGCCCCACCCCCCCTAAAATTCATCGTTCTATACGATATGCATATTTGTTCCCACCTATACCACCCATTGTCACTATAGTTAACACATATTCGTATATACAGTATACTAATGTATGCTCACCCTCGCGGTGGTTGGATAAATGATCAAAATTCTAGACCGCCCACTACAGAGACGAGCCACGCACATCCGCAGATGAGGTTGGCCCTGCTACGAAAACGTTCCAACACCAATAATAGTCGATACACCGACCATTTCTGGCAGATGAGAGTTCTATCAACGTTGATCGAGTGATACGTAACTAAACGAGGCGGCTGCCGGTAAATGTTACCAGAGGGAGACGATAAGCTGCCGACGACCATCAACATGCGACAGTCGGTAGTATATTACCCACCATCGATAAGGAGTGAAACTGTCTTACCGACATACGGCAAATCTTCCCGAAACAACTTCTCGATCATGAATAGCGTCGACTAGTACCATCTGAAGACTCTTACAATGCAACTGTTTATTTATAATTTTGTTTAAACATATAAAGGGACAAGAACTATATGAATATTATTGAATAACACGTATTGCACCAATCGCAAGATGCGATAAAAAACCAGCGTTACTTATATACATACTTTTTATACTAATATACGCATGCTTATTATAAATGAATGTAATGTTACCATTTAAAATTATTATAAATAAGAAAGGAATATTTCTAATCACAGGAAACATCAGTAAACAACACCGCGAAACACAAAAACGTCTCTATTCGAAATTTAACTGAAGCGATCGACTCGAAATTTCATATACAACAGACTTTTGTAATAAAGATCCTTTTCCCCTCCCGATAATCAATAATATATTAACGAATATTGTAAAACCAACGAACATAGAACATTCTAGAAGCATATAGAGTAATTATACGACGTAGAAGCCAACGGAATAAATATCATGTATCCTTATAACATCCGGTGTTAGATATCGTCGCCAGTTACGATATTTTCGCGTAAAGTTTAAGTCAGCGTTTTCGCGCTTGACAACAACGGACCAATAAAAAGAGACCAACGCTTCTAGAACCTTCTATGTATCGTCACGCGCGACCAATCAGACTGAACTATCCCCGCCACGATGCTACTCACGAGCGCAGTGTGCTCGTCGACTCCCGCCAGTGCTCAGACTGCCTTGATACCAAACGGACGTGCAATCGCGCCACTCCGATAATCTTCGAATAGTCTTCTTCTATTAAGATACAAAGTATATTCTAATTTATACCGATAGTAAGCGGACGCGTTCTAATTACCGTTCCAGTCAATATTTCATTGTTAATATCGCTTAATTATACTGATTTATATTCGTACGTGCACGAGCACCCGCGATATAACGCGAAGAGTGTACACTAAAAATAAATAAATAATCGTACCATTTTATCAGATTAAAGTTGATTATCGAGTTATTTATTTCTTTACTAATCTTTCCTTATATACATAGAAGGAACTAAGTATTAATAAAAGTATAACGTCGAGGTAAGGTATATAATTTAAAAACACGGAAAGTAAATATACGTCGGATCATCGAGGAGGACCAGACTTTCCAATCACGAGAGAAACAAACTGCATTTTACACGAGGGTTTTGGCACTTCTGCCATCTTGTAAATTCACATAAATAAAGCTTTGCCACACGCTGCCTCATTAAGCTCAACGGAGGGTCACCACGCCTATCAATCATCGAGAGTACGGGAGAAATGATTTAGTCCCTCCGAGCCACGAGACATCTAATCCCATCTCAAACTTACGAACTGCGTAAAGTCCGAAGGATTGACCAGTACGTTACATTGGTGACAGCGGAGGTGGGATTTTTCGTCTGAAAAAAAATACAGAAACAGGGTAAATGCATTACCATTATTTCATATTTTGCAATTTTCTTACAAACATTTCTATAACTTTGGCATGATTGTATTCAAATACTTATTGATAAATTGCATGAATTTTACAATTTAAAATATAGAAGTTCAAACGTATATAATATTAATAATTACTTATTTAATGCATGATTGTTATAATTTGAATGACCGCTAAATTTCTAATTTATTGTTCATACGGTCACGAAATTCATTTATTATTTTTATCGCACTGTTCTAAGAAATAATACGCGAGTGACGCACGAGTAAGACTCGAGTTACTTGATAACGCTTACACTACACTCTTCGTGTTGCGACACTAACTTTTTATATCTCTATACATACTCTTTTATAACACTGCATAAGTCATATTATTTCATACATACAACTAACCCATTTTTATTCGACAAATTTTGTTTTCCATATTTCTCATAAACACACATTAAATTTTCATATCCAATTTATATTCGTTACTATTATTATCTTGTGTGGGTAAAACCCTGCCTTACCTACGCAACAGTTATCTACTGTCGGTAACTTACCGATCGTCGATGACAGTTACCCATAGCCGGTATCCGTCGGTAAGTGTTACCCACCAACAGTAATCGTCGGTATACTCACCTCACGGGGTAACCCTATATCATTAAATACCAGTAGCTTGCAATTACTTCATCTTCATTTTTCGACAATACGGTAGCCTTCTTTACCTTGCGGCTTTGTGACGTAACGATAATAATTCATTCAACCTATCATTGACTTCGATTACTTTCAAGGCGTCAAGCGTTTGCGACATTCTAATTCAAATTATATTTTACGAATTTCTTTGTCCCCACATATTAATTTAAAATTTTATTATATATCAGCATTAAGAAACTAGTGCGACATTTCCTTCTTTTCTCCACATCCCAGCGTCATATTTAGGCTGCTAGACTGTTAACATTAGACACTCGTTACTCGACATATTTTAAAAAAAAAATAAACACGCGTTACTATGTCGGACTCCGAAGTCGAATATACAGTAGAGGATCTTAAACGGGAAAGAGCCGAAGTGAAAGAAAGAGAACACCGATTACGTCGATTGGAGGCAGCACTAATAGAGAAAGAGACAAAGATGCTCAACGAGGTTAAGGAAAGGCAGCAAATAACGCTAGACGCTTTGCACGACGCTGAGCAAGCAAACGAACAGCTGACCCTCCAGCTGGCCGAGGAAAGACGACAACGAGTAGACAGAGGAAGGGAAATGACGACGCCGACCGACGCGCATCGATCAACACTCACGACCTCGCCACGCACAATATTCGATACGTCTTGTGTAAAAGACCCAACGACGCCCAGTAAAACGTCAACGAACCCGCGAATTATACACAATGAACCGTATTCTGGACCACTTCTCCAACAAATGTCGGATATTAGAAGAGCTGTCGACGAACTCAGACAAAATAGAATGGCTAGGGATCCCAACAATGGAGGTCAGGCGGGAACTAATAACTTGTATGTACCGCCCAATGTTTACGTAAAAGAAGCTCTTCATGGAGTCCCAAGGTTCAATGGTACCAATCTTATGAAATTCGCACGCGCCTGCAAACGAGCAGTTAAATCGATCCCTCGTGCGTTAGAAGTAGAGATCGTCAAATTATTAAAGAATAAACTGGACGACCAACCCTATACGGCCGTGGACGGCATGGAATTCGATAATCTAGAAGAGTTCATCGACCGTTTAAAAGTAGTTTTTGCACCAACCGAGACAATGAATCATCTGAGAGGGAAGTTGGACTCTATTAAGCATCTTTACGCCGAACCGCTGCTCAACTATATATCAAGGGTCACTGACATCAAAGATGCTATGCTGGATAGAAGAAGGTTTGACGTTAATGACGATCTCGACGCTCGTGAAATTTTAGAAATCGAACGAGAAGCTATTGAAGGATTTCGCGATGGATTACGTCCCGCATTTCGCAACCAACTTAAAGATCCGCGTCACCTAACCTACCAGGAAGTAGTCGATGACGCCATAGCCGTCGATAAACAAATGGAGAGAGATGAAATTAAACACGGCGGGAACAAGGCACGGAGTTTCGGCGAGCGCGACGAACGCAAAGATTTCGAACGAAACAACCATAGACGTCCGGTCAATACACACAGCATATTTCAAAATCGGGACCGGCAGAATTACAATAAATATCAAAGACAAGACGATAGAAATTTCAGAGGTCGAAGAAATTATGATAATTACTACTCAGGAAGATACGAGAGGAATTTAAACAGAGATTTTAGAGAACCGAGTAGTCGACAAGATGGACCAAAAGTAATGCCGACATGTAATTATTGCAAAAACTACGGTCACGAGGTCAGCGAATGCAGGAAATTAAAGTGGCGAAATGACCAGGAAGATAAACTAAGAAACCAGGGAAACGAGAGCATGGCGGCGCAGAAGGGGCAAGCGCTGCCAAGTACATCCAGATGCCCCACAAACCAAGTGAGGATGCGCCAGTCTACATCGTCAAACTAAACAAGAGCACTAGTATACCGCACGTGGAGATAACCTCGGAGGATCTAAACGAAAAGCAAGTATATACAATGTTAGATTCGGGTGCACAACCAAACGTCATAAAGAATCACAGTTGCGAGATCACGTAAAAATCAAAACGGAGAAGACTCCTATATTGATAGGAATAAGTGGAGAGGATATTTTCCCACTGGGAACATGTGAAATAAATTTATATGGAAAACTAAGCCACTTTGTCGTAGTAAAAGATACATTCCCACTTTTGGCTCCCGCGCTATTAGGCTCCATGTTCTTTGAAGATAGAAAAGCAAAGTTAGATTTCCAGGGAAATATGTTCATTTTTGAGAATCAAAAATTGGATTTTATTAATACCAATGGACCAACATTAATAAAACCATTTAGCAGCGTAATGGTAAAATTAACATTAGACAATCCGGATGAACACGAGTATGGTTATATACCGAAAATAGAATTCACCGATAATCGAATCAGAGCGGGGGACGTCGTTGTTACAAACGATAATGGATACGTTGACGTGGAATTTTTCAATGACGGCGACATAGAGGCTGAAATATTCCTAACCAATGTCACCTTACTTCCTCTAAGTAAGATGGATAATTACATGATGGATAACTACACCGGAAACAGCGAAAGATCCAACGAATCGGTACTTAAGGAGTGGCTCGACAAACTGGTTCCTCTCGAACCCGACTCACCTGCTCTTCCAAGTGGGATACCGTATTATTGTAAATCAACCTTAACTAACGCGCCATTGCAGACGCAATCAGTCGCAAGTGAAGAGAACGAGGATTACCTTGACATATGCGAGCGAGACCCGAACGTATGCTTAGTAGGCACGACATCGGAAAAACTTCAGGAAGTGAATCTTACGAATTTACAAGTAAATAGTCTTTTAGATACACAATTATTTAATGTTTACGTATCGGGAACCGAAAATTTGGAAACTATGGAGTGCAAAGATCCATTGATAGAGGACTACGAACAGGTTCGTCCGTATCTAGTGTAATGTCGGGCAGTTTTTTTTATACTTTTATATTAGTCAACAATAACCACGATTTATCCAAAATAAGTATAAAATAGTATGTTAGTAATGATCGTATTCAAATATAACAATATATATACTTAGCAGTTAGTTATAAATGTATTCAAATACATTATTCATATGTTATGTCTACGCATATATTGTGCACGCATGAATCACCTATACCTTTCTCTCTCGCACAAAGTCAAATCCTTAGTTCCTTTCCGCGCCACCAGACTAGCGCCACTATCGCATGAATCACCTATACCTTTCTCTCTCGCACAAAGTCAAATCCTTAGTTCCTTTCCGCGCCACCAGACTAGCGCCACTATCGCATGAATCACCTATACCCTTCTCTCTCGCACAAAGTCAAATCCTTAGTTCCCTTCTGCACCACCAGACTAGCGCCACCGTCAATTCTCCACGCAACCTCTGCCACCTACTCATATGTCATGTTCTCCTAATCCTTTCCCAATAGATTCATGCGTTTCGCGCCACAATACGTTATATTAATAATAATCTTATGCATTATGAATTGTATAATGCCGCTAATACTTGTTATTATAACATTTATTTAATATTAAGTTACATATATGAATTAATGTCTTTCCACGAACACACTCATGTTTACGAAACTGACTCTCCACTCCGTTAATATTACTATTTAAATATCTTCTTACTCGAATGACTAACGTGTTTGACAATAGCATGACTTCACAAAATTGCAATAGTATACACCAAATCACATAAATAAGTACGTCATCAAAACATTCGCCAAAACAATCAAGAGACGCCGAAGATCTCATCAGTTTGCTGACAACGCCCCACCTCCAACCAATAAGTGGATTCGCAGCCCCATCCGTACACCACCGAAGGGCCGCCCACAACCAATCAAGAACAGCTCCGCCTTCAAGAACGGCGTACCACAAGATGCGCAGTAGTCGTTCCCCTCCATACCACCTCGAGAGAGGACGCGCATCAACAGTCAGTCGAGGAGAGTTGTAGCCAGTCGATCGAGCGGACTCGAATAAGTCGGTCTTCCTACTCTCACATGTATAAGAGATTGTATCTTCGCGTATTTTCAACTCCTTTAAATTTTGTACCTCAGTTCGGACAATAATTACTGTTGTTTTAAATTCGTATCTATTTGTCAAAAGCTATTAATTCTGTGAAATATAATTATGCTATTTTAAATAAATTGAGTGTAAAATATAAATCTGTGATCTCGTAATTGACTTTATCCGGACTTCCATCCACTATCCCGTGTTTCACAAACTGTTGCGTTCACTCTCGAAATCATTCTTCCCGTCATCGTCGTTTTGGACTTTGTTTCGACTCACACATCTTCGTCGTCCTGGATTTGGCTTGGAGGAAGCCGAAATCTTCTCCTGGTGACAGCTGCTGCCCTACCTATTCACCCTATACACCCTTCACAGGAACTGCTAAGACCTGCCTCGCTCTACCACGGTTCTCGTCAGTAAAAGTTAAGTAAAGTTATTTAGTTCATTCTTCCGTTTACAAGAATCAAAATCAGCAAAATCATAACTTTAATTTTTTTTATCTGTAAAATTATCCGGGACACAACATTTTTTGGTGACAGCGGTGGGATACGAAAAAAAATAATAATATACATATATATATACGAACACATACGTATATTTTGAATATATATATACATCATTTTTTGTAAATGGAAGATTGAATATATTTATCATTCAAGTTTAAAACAATTTTTTTCGCGATTTTTTGCAATATACCAGTGTTAATGGTCGAACGGGAAGTGATAAATTCGAAATATTTAATAAATCGATTCTCAAAATAAAATCTCTTTACATTCGTCATAATGCCAATCACACGAAGCATGACTGATTTAAACACGGGCGAACTCGAATTACTTCGGGAAGAGATGGAACGACGCGCTAACAGACTTAAACAAAGTGAGATTGCACTCGAAAATCAAAAGGCCGAATTAGAAGCGCGTTACCAACAAATGACCGAAGAGTGCGCGAACAAAATTGCCGAGGAAAGACGGCGAAATTTGGAATTACAAGAAAGACTAAACGGTATGCAAACACGTAAAGATAGCGGGATGAATGATAGTCAGAACGAACGTACAAGTAATCCTTTTGAAACCGAACAAAACGACGTACACCGTCCATCCGTCGACCAGAATGACAGCGAATTAATGAAAATGTTTACAGAAATGTTAACAAAAGTAGTAGACCGTCCGCGCGAAAACACCACGTCCGCCATTATTATGCGCGAATTATTAAATAGTATCCCTATGTTTACGGGCAATAACTTAACTCAGTTTGTGAAAGCATGTCGCAAAGTACAAAATCAATTGACCCCTAACACTCACGCGGAAGTCGCGAATTTGATAAAAAACACTAAACTGCACGATTATGCATATACGGCAGTGGAAGATTTTAATTTCGCGACGATTGACGAACTGCTTACGCGATTAAAAAATGTGTTCTCCACAAATGATACCTCGAATCATTATCGCGGTCAGATTGCTACGTTGGCAAAAAGGCACAACGAAGACATGCTACAATTCATCGGTAGAGTGAACGAAATTAAAATTAATTTGATCGACGCGATAATGCATGAAGATAGACTCGAGGTGTTGGATCGTCATCAACTAGGAAAGATTGAACACGAAATGCTCGAAGGATTTCGCTATGGCCTTCCGCCATCTTATAGAATAGGACTGTTAAATTATTATGATACGTTAAATGATGCCTTTGATGACGCGTTAAAAATCGAGAAACGAATGGAAATAGACAGACAGAAATACGGACTTTACAATAATTACGACGAGCGTCCGCGACAGAACCGTAACAGAGAACCCCCTCCGCGATTCGAAAACCGAGACGAGCGTCATCGAAACTTTGATAACAGACGAACGGAAAATAGACACATTATGCGCACAGAAAACAATTTTGACAACAAACAAAGGAATAGTAATGATCGCTATTGTAATTATTGCAAACGTCCTGGACACGACGAGCGTTATTGTAAAAGTAAAGATTTTCATAATAATTGTAATTATTGCGGTAAGCCCGGTCACTTTGAACGCGAATGCCGACGGAAGAAATACGACACCACGGTATGTAATTACTGTAAACGTAACGGACACGAAGAAAAGGAGTGCCGCGCTAAAATTTACGCGTCGGGAAACGGACACAGGGAGACGGGCAAAACGGGCAATCCCGCACAAAACTCCCTCAATCGCCCGATGAACACACTGAACGTAAAACCGTCCACTTCGCAGCAGTAAATGGTTTATTAGATATTCCTATAATCGTTCTTTCTAGCAAGGATATAATCGGTAATGAAGTAGAAACTATGATCGACACGGGCGCGCAGTTAAATGTCATAAAAGTAGGATATCTGAAAAACAACATAGCAATCAACGCAGACGATCGACCCTTTTTAGCGGGAATATCAAACACGCCATTAGAATCACTCGGATCGGTCACTTTAAGAGTAGATAAATTCGAAGCTGACGCGAAATTTATAGTAATGCCAAACAACTTTCCCTTGCGCACCCCTGCACTTTTAGGAGCTAGATTTTTCCGCGAAAACCTCGTTACGATAGATTTTGTTAAAGAAACCATTCAATCAAGAAATACACAAATTACATTTGATGAACAAATCGTCATAAACGTGCCCGCTTCTTCCACACGACATATAGTAGCAAAAACTAGAACAGATATGAAAATAGGATACGTGAAAACAGCGACAATAGCTAAGGGCGTACGGATCGGAGGCGTACGTACTACAAATTTTTACGGTTCGGTCGTAGTGCCAGTTACAAACGACAATAATTATGACGTAATAATACGAATACCGCGAGTTACAATTGTTAACGATGACGATCTTATATGCACAAGTGAAATACAAACGATATCGGAAGATGAAAGTAATCCAGTCGAATGCGGAGCCAGCGATGCCCCATCCTGCGTTTACCTAGCGAACGATAAGACAAAAGAAAAGACGCAAAGTAATCCGGTCGAATGCGACGACGATGTACGTCCATCCCGCGAATGCCCAGTCACCTTCAGTAAAACTCACGACATATCTAAAATAAAGAGTATAAAGGCTCGCGAAATCAGTAAAACTAGGGAAAAGTCATCAACACACGCGGAAAAAAACACATACGCATACTGACACTACCAACTCGACACGAACCTTAAACAATGACGAAATAAGCATAGACGATACCTCTACATTCTCTCCGTCCGAATACGAATTCTTACAACAAAATCATCCATCAGTATTCGCAGACGACGATCAAACAGAGACATTAACAATGACCGACTACACTAAATTATTAGCCGATGAACTGTATAACAATAAATACATAAATGAAATCCTCATTGAGGAAGACGCGATTAACGACGACGAGACCCACATAACATACTGGATAAGCGACGGACATATAAACAATGATGCACAAGCAGAACTAATACTCGCGGATCACGAACTTCCCATGATGGGGAACTGTATTTATACATTTAGTTACACATCGAATAACGCGGTAGTAACTCCCACTTTGAACATCACGCGATCTGATAAACTGCGTCAGATTTTACAAACCGAAAAATGCGACTCTGACACTAACATAAGGATTAATAAAATAAGCGAAGAATATAACGATGTTTTCTTATTACCGGGAGACACACTCCATGCTACGAATATGACCGAACATCGTATTGATTTAATAGACGATATACCAGTAGTAGCTAAACAATACCGTTTGCCACAAATTTTAAAAGAAGAAGTTAATGTACAAATCTCGAAGCTGATCGAACAAGGAATAATAGAACCTTCAGATAGCGCGTATTCCAGCCCCTTGTGGATCGTTCCCAAAAAGGATGGTCCACAGGGAGAGAAGAAATGGCGTTTAGTCATCGATTACAGATGTATAAATGAAAAAACAATCAGTAACGCTTATCCTTTACCAAATATTAATGATATTCTCGACAGTCTAGGCGGAAATAAATATTTTTCTTGTCTCGATCTCGCTTCGGGATTTCACCAAATAAATATGCGTAAACAAGATCGTAAATATACCGCTTTTTCTACCCCTTATGGTCACTATCAATTCAAACGAATGCCTTTCGGGCTGAAAAACGCGCCTGCCACCTTCCAGTCTTTAATGGATGCTCTCTTCAAAGGCTTACAAGGTAACTCAATTTTTGTATTTGCTGATGATTGCATCATCTTTGCTAAAACCTTGGAAGAGCACGATAAAAAATTGGAAGTGGTAGTTCGAAGATTACGCGACGCAGGCATGAAGTTACAAGCGGAAAAATGTCAATTTTACCGAACCGAAGTCGTATACCTCGGTCATAGCATATCAGCAAACGGCGTAAAACCTGATCCTAGAAAAATTAACTTCTGTTGAAAACTTCCCTTTACCGAAAGAGAAGAAAAATATTAAGCAGTTCCTTGGACTAACAGGATATTATAGAAAATTTATACCTAATTATGCAAAAATCGCCAAACCGCTTACTGATTTGCTAAAAAATGAAAGTATCTTTAATTGGAAAGAAGAACAACAAAAGGCCTTCAAACAATTATCTCAAAAGTTGTGCGAAGCTCCAATTCTCCAACATCCCGATTTTTCACTCGAATTTCATGTCACTACCGACGCATCGCAATATGCGATCGGCGCAGTTCTTAGCCAAAAAAGAAACGGTTCCGATCTCCCTGTAGCATTTTATTCAAGACTCTTAAAAAGCGCTGAAACCCGATATGCTGTAATAGAGAAAGAATTACTCGCGATGCTTGATGCGGCCTTTCAATTTAGACATTGTCTTTTCGGTCGTACATTTACCTTTTATACTGATCATAAGCCTTTAATTTGGTTGCACAACATTAAAGAACCAACTTCAAGATTGAAAAGATTTTATTTTAAGCTCAGAGAATTCGAATATAAAATAGTTTATATTCCGGGAAAAACAAACGTCGTAGCCGACGCGTTATCTAGAAACCCGCCAACCCAAGAAATGACTAACGTATTTACATTAACATCTGATACTGACGAAATATTTACTCCGCGAAATCGAACACGGCAATCTGCAAACCTAACCGATAACGAAGAGTTTAACAAAAACATTTCCACACCGACTCATGACCAAGTAAACAAAATCGGTAACGAAGATGACGAACGTTTAGTCAACGTAAACAGCGATATCGATTTCAAACGAACCCGCCAACGTAAATGAAACGCAATCAGATAGCGGAGAAAGCTCCAACAATAGTGATATCTTTGATCCTCCGTCAATACCTTATCGACTCGACAAAAGAAATCCAAGACCAGCTCCAAACATCGTCGAATCAAGAGACGGTTTACTCATGGCTAAAGATAACATAGCTTACTTCGTCACATTACAAAATGAACCGCTCGATAAAGGAGCCGATAGTCTTTTAGATTGCCGCAATCTGCCTCCACTCAATAATATCAGTTAGGTGAGATAAACGTGGCTACGCAAGGAACGAAATACCTCTTTGCGCTACCAGTCAAGGAAGATCTTCACTCACGAACAGAATCAGAGAACTGTGCGTGTTACGCTCAATTTACTCAAAGAATTTGTCGTCACGCATAAACTAGGCTCATTCAGAATATCGAAAACAGACTCCATCGACGACATACCATGGATTCTTATACTTAACATTCTACGAGACTTGTTTAAAGAAACTCCAGTCAAAATTATAATTTGTCGACACTTAGTAAAAATACCAGATCCCGGCCTACGAGAACAATTGATCATCGATACTCACACTTCACCAATCAACGGACACAAAGGCGTAGCAAAAACTTATAAGAGAATTCGCCAAGATTTCTTTTGGTCCGGATTGAAAGCACAAGTTCAAGAAGTGGTATCTAAGTGCCGAGTGTGTCAATTGAACAAGCTAGTGCGCAAGAAAGTAAAACAACCACTAGTGATCACTGATACTCCAGGATCGAGTTTCGACAAAATCAGTCTCGACATCGTTGGACCTTTACCTACAACACCTAAAGGTAACACCTACATACTGACAATGCAATGTCTACTAACAAAATACATCATAACGGTAGCATTACAAAATGCTACATCTATGGATATTGCTACAGCTTTATTACACAATCTCGTTTTCATATTCGGTTCTCCAAAAATAATTCTTACTGACCAAGGAAAAAATTTTACAAGTAGTTTAATACGTAACGTTTCGAAAATCTGTAAAATTAAAAACATTACTACCACGGCATACAGGCCTCAATCTAATGGCTCAATTGAAAGAATGCATCACGTAATCAAGCAATATCTAAAATGTTATTTAAATAATCAACGATTGTGGGACGAATGGCTATCATGCGCCACTTTTGCGTATAACACGAGCGTACACGAGGGAACTCACTTTACTCCATTCGAACTTATATTCGGTAAGATCGCGCGCGTACCATCTGCTAATATCACAGCCGAAGATCATCTAGAAGGCACTTATTTAGACTACATTACCCAATTGTAGTTCGTTCGAAAGAAAAATCGAAAGAATATTACGATCAGAAAGTAAATCCGTGTTTGTTCAAAGTCGGAGATACGGTTCTACTTTTACAAGAACCAAAAACAAATCCGTTTAACCCTGAATATATGGGACCATATAAAATATTAAGAATTTTCGATAATGGCGTTAATATAGAAATAAGTTATAAGAATAATAAAACTCGTATTGTACATGCGAACAAATTGCGTTTAACGCGTCTTAGAAGACAGAGTGAAATTGATCACTCCTCTTCTCATGTTACAGGAACCTCCATCGACGAATAACTGCAGATCACTACGTTCATGATGAATCTCGTCACCGCACTACTCATCATCAACACCGTACTGCTTCACCTATCAAACATCGAGGCACTCGTCGGCTACAACTGCGGCACATCATCAACACCCAACGTCACGACTGTGTCTCTGTTAAAAGTAGGTGAATGCGATTTCAAAGACCTCACACCAACACTAGAATCAAAATATGTACAATTATTACAATATACCGAATATGCGCCAATATTTGTTGAACAATGTAAAGTAAAAGTCGAAAAAACAATACGACATTGCGGGATGAATTCACATAGTAGTTTAGTAAAAGGTGGTGATTCCACCTATATGCAGTATGTATCGAGTGAAGCCTGTAAAGATATACATAAATACGGACAATTTAAATTTGGAGAAATCGTGGTTGAAAAATTAGTAGCAAACGTAACAAATCGCAGAAATATAATTTTATCCGGATACGTAGATTCGGATGGCAATTGCGAAGGCAAGGTTTACATCTCGGACGGACAAATCTATAGGAATGTAGTAGTCACAGCTAAACTCGAGATCACTATACAGTCATTTACGGCTACCGTAAATAAAGATCGAAACGAGCTTACGCTCAGATCTGGCACTAAATGTAAATACACAGAAGGTCGTTGCATTGATCACACGGAAGATTTCACTTTTTGGACTATGTTACATTCACAGGAATGTAACTTTGATCGTTACGTAATTTTATATGAAGGTTTAGTAACAAAAGCTAGTGACAATAATATACAGGCCCCAGAAATTTATTACGCTAACGACACCTTAGGAGTTAAATTTGCTCTCTCCAATGAGGGAGAACATACAATTTGCGGCTATAAAATGATAAAAACCGAACAACCTAATCTATTCTTATTTGAAACTAATCCCGGTAGATCATTCGCTAATAAAAATCCTATTGACCCACACGACGTAAAAATAACTGCATATTTTGATACAAAAATTAATTTCCTATCCCAACATATTAAACGCGAAATAAATTCACTATACCGCGATATTGTGACTCATAGATGCAATTTAGAACGGAAAGTAATACAAAATACACTAACACAGTCAACTCAAAACCCAGACGAATTCGCTTACTCTTTAATGAAAACACCAGGATACATGGCAATAATAGCAGGAGAAGTTGCTCACTTGATTCAATGCACGCCGGAAAACGTAAAAATCCGTAAGACCGATCATTGTTACTTAGAATTACCGGTGACATTCCACAATGATAGTTATTTCTTAACACCCAAATCACATATTCTCACCCAGATGGGAACAGTACGCACAGTGCAATCCTATATTACCGACAATTTATAACATAGAAAACGTTTGGTATAAATTTTTACCTACATTAACGACCGCAGAAATACCCCACATCATACAACCATTAAACAAACCCACTTGGCAATATACGGACCCAGGTAAACTCGCAAATAGCGGTATATACTCCCAAGAAGATCTCGAAAAATTAAGAGAAACTGTTATGTTCCCCGCAGAAAAGCCAGCTGTACTAAATTCTTTAGCCCAAAGTGCCATGGGAATAGAAAACCCATCAACAAATATTAATCTAGTAAATTTAATAGACGACAATGTATTAGAAAAATTTACTGAGTCAACATCCAATAAGATATGGCAAAAATTCATTATATTCGGATCATTTAGCGCAGGCGTAATGTCAATAATGTTTATATTAGGCTCCCTCAAATACATAGCCAGCACTATAATTCATGGAATCGCAATATATAATATATACGGATTTAGTATTAGACTTTTAGCCGCATTTTGGAGCGCACTAGCAAACTTAATAATACATATGAGTTCAGGTTCACTTCCAAAAAGCAATAAAAAACAAAAAACCGATGTAGAAGCTAATTTCGAAGAAATAAAAAATGAAAATGAAAACAGTAAACCTCAAGTGCCACCACGTTCGCATAATGAGCCTCCGCAATTATATCCATCAATCACGGAAAACTTAGAAAAAACAAGAGCACAATTTTACGTTGCCACAGCACCCGCTCTCGTTAAGAAGCCGCAGGTGCCATTCACACCAGCGACTTCTGACTTAACCGGGGGGGTGTAATGTCGGGCAGTTTTTTTTTATACTTTTATATTAGTCAACAATAACCACGATTTATCCAAAATAAGTATAAAATAGTATGTTAGTAATGATCGTATTCAAATATAACAATATATATACTTAGCAGTTAGTTATAAATGTATTCAAATACATTATTCATATGTTATGTCTACGCATATATTGTGCACGCATGAATCACCTATACCTTTCTCTCTCGCACAAAGTCAAATCCTTAGTTCCTTTCCGCGCCACCAGACTAGCGCCACTATCGCATGAATCACCTATACCTTTCTCTCTCGCACAAAGTCAAATCCTTAGTTCCTTTCCGCGCCACCAGACTAGCGCCACTATCGCATGAATCACCTATACCCTTCTCTCTCGCACAAAGTCAAATCCTTAGTTCCCTTCTGCACCACCAGACTAGCGCCACCGTCAATTCTCCACGCAACCTCTGCCACCTACTCATATGTCATGTTCTCCTAATCCTTTCCCAATAGATTCATGCGTTTCGCGCCACAATACGTTATATTAATAATAATCTTATGCATTATGAATTGTATAATGCCGCTAATACTTGTTATTATAACATTTATTTAATATTAAGTTACATATATGAATTAATGTCTTTCCACGAACACACTCATGTTTACGAAACTGACTCTCCACTCCGTTAATATTACTATTTAAATATCTTCTTACTCGAATGACTAACGTGTTTGACAATAGCATGACTTCACAAAATTGCAATAGTATACACCAAATCACATAAATAAGTACGTCATCAAAACATTCGCCAAGACAATCAAGAGACGCCGAAGATCTCATCAGTTTGCTGACAACGCCCCACCTCCAACCAATAAGTGGATTCGCAGCCCCATCCGTACACCACCGAAGGGCCGCCCACAACCAATCAAGAACAGCTCCGCCTTCAAGAACGGCGTACCACAAGATGCGCAGTAGTCGTTCCCCTCCATACCACCTCGAGAGAGGACGCGCATCAACAGTCAGTCGAGGAGAGTTGTAGCCAGTCGATCGAGCGGACTCGAATAAGTCGGTCTTCCTACTCTCACATGTATAAGAGATTGTATCTTCGCGTATTTTCAACTCCTTTAAATTTTGTACCTCAGTTCGGACAATAATTACTGTTGTTTTAAATTCGTATCTATTTGTCAAAAGCTATTAATTCTGTGAAATATAATTATGCTATTTTAAATAAATTGAGTGTAAAATATAAATCTGTGATCTCGTAATTGACTTTATCCGGACTTCCATCCACTATCCCGTGTTTCACAAACTGTTGCGTTCACTCTCGAAATCATTCTTCCCGTCATCGTCGTTTTGGACTTTGTTTCGACTCACACATCTTCGTCGTCCTGGATTTGGCTTGGAGGAAGCCGAAATCTTCTCCTGGTGACAGCTGCTGCCCTACCTATTCACCCTATACACCCTTCACAGGAACTGCTAAGACCTGCCTCGCTCTACCACGGTTCTCGTCAGTAAAAGTTAAGTAAAGTTATTTAGTTCATTCTTCCGTTTACAAGAATCAAAATCAGCAAAATCATAACTTTAATTTTTTTTATCTGTAAAATTATCCGGGACACAACACTAGCACAGTCGTTTACGGATATAACAGGGATTATTGAAAATTACCGCTACCAAGATGCAGCGAAGAAGGATGGAAGGAAAGCCTTGCACAAAAATCAAGACCTTTTCGCATTGGACGAGAGAACCAGGAACAGAAGGATTCTGGAGGAAATTAATCAAGACCACCTTAAATCCCGAATTACAGGATAGGCTGGGAAAGCTCATTGAGAATACAGGTAGCATATTTCATCTTAAAGGGGAATCTTTATCGTCGACTAAGTTGATACAGCACAAGATCGAAACATACGATGAAATACCACTCAATGTCAAGCAATATCCGATCCCACAGAAATTACAGGAGGTAGTCTACGAACAAGTTATTAAATTATTAGACACCGGTATTATAGAACGCAGTGATTCGCCGTACAATAATCCATTGTGGGTTGTCAAAAAACGTGACGATAACCAGGGAAACTCGCAGTGGAGGGTTGTAGTCGACTTTAGAAAACTGAACGAGAAGACGCGACCTTATCCCTTCCCGATTCCAAACATCACACACTTAGTTGAACAGTTAGGTGGCGCAAAATACTTCATCGTTGCATGACATGTATAGCGGATTCCATCAAATAGAAATTCGACCTGAAGATCGCGAGAAAACGGCCTTCTCTACTCCTTTTGGGCACTATCATTTTAAGCGAATGCCTTTCGGAATCTCTACTGCTCCGAGTACATTCCAGGAGCTTACCAACAAAGTTGTGGGCCAGAAGCCACTCACCATGGAAGGTAGAACAAGAGTCAAAGGTATGCTCGGCTACATTGACGACATAATCCTATTCGCTGAGACGCTCGATGAACTAGATCAAGTCTTTGTGGAATTGTCTAGTAAACTAAAGGAGGCCAATTTAAAACTGAATCCAAACAAGTGTCAATTTTATAAGGACAACGTCATATTCTTGGGATATTCCGTAAGCGCTAGAGGATTGGAACCAAATCCGGAAAATATAAAAGCAATTGTCAACTACCCGATACCAAAAACACAGAAGAACATACGCCAATTCTTGGGAATTTGCGGATATTATAGGAACTTCATTCCCAACATGTCCAAACTAGCCAAACCTTTAACTAATTTGTTGAAGAAGGATCGTAAATTTGTATGGGGTAACGAACAGTCTGAAGCATTCGAAACCTTAAAACTAAAATTAGTAGAAGCACCCATACTTCAATACCCAGATTTTAATAAAAATTTCTATGTAACTACAGACGCATCGAACTATGCGATCGGTGGAGTTTTATCACAAAAAAGGGAATCAGCTGACCTCCCGATCGCCTACGCCAGCAAATCTCTCACGAATACGGAAACAAGATACAGCACGATCGAAAAGGAACTATTCGCAATGCTGTACTGTGCAAACCAATTCGAATACTTTCTAATCGGTAGGAAATTTATGTTTGTCACCGATCACAAACCACTCGTCTGGCTGCATCGTATAAAAGACTCCTCCTCTCGTCTCAAAAATTGGTATTTTAAATTAACCGGAAAAATTTCAGTTTGAGGTAATTTACCAACCAGGAAAGACCAATTACGTAGCAGATGCACTTTCCCGGAATCCTCCAGAGTTAGACCAGGTGAATATTATTGAAAAGAAATGTGAAGATGCGCACAATAACACACCCGACATTGTCACACAGAGAAACGCGACTAAGTACGAGTTCGTCTTCATCAATGGAGATATATTCCAAAGCAACATCTTCGAAACAGAAGACTATTCCTACGCCCCAACAAACTGATCACGCAGACGAACAAGACCCCCTAACTACTGTTATAGATCATGAACAACCAACGGTCGACGAAATTACGACATTAGAAGAACGGCTTAGTAAAAATTGCGATACGGGAGATACAAACACTGACAACTCGACTACTGGAGACTCGACTCAAAGTCATTCAGATTCATCCGACACAACGAATACACAAAACGAAACGACAGACATCATAGATCCCCCTGCAGTCGAATATGACGTAAATGCGCGAGAACAAAACCGACCATATATTTGTAGGAACATTATAGAAACGCGAGATTCATTTCTTTTAAATCGTGACAATATCATCTATTTCGTCACACAGAAAAACCAACCTCTTTGTACTGGAGCCAAACAACTATCAGATCGAGATGAGTTACCGGTAAACGATCACTTGACGCTAGGTAGGGCAAAAACCACGGAACGAAACGGTAAGGTGTTGATAGCCGCTCCTATCAAAGAAAATTTACACATTCGGGTTGATTATGACATTTTTGAAGAAGCAATCGCGTCGGTTCGTGATGTATGCCTATCAATGAATTTGAAATCCGTTCGATTATCGAAAACTTCGAATATCGATGACCTTTCGTGGACAGACATCGTGAACGTTTTAAAGAATAACTTTTCGGACGATACTACAAAATTAATAATTTGCAATAATAAAACCCAAATACCGGACCCGGAATTAAGGGATTCAATAATAACAGATATTCACGGTGCTTCCACGAACGGTCATAAGGGTAGTCACGAAGACTTATAACCGGATCCGTCAAAATTACTATTGGCCTAATATGAAAGAAGATATTAAAAAATTAATAAGTAAATGTAGAATCTGTGAAACAAACAAGCTGGTTAGAAGGAAAGTCAGACAGCCAATGGTCTTAACTGACACTCCGGGCGAAGCGTTCGAGAAATTAGCCATGGACCTCGTCGGACCGTTGCCCGGAACCAAGAAAGACAATATTTACATCCTCACCATGCAGGATTTATTAACGAAATTTTGTATACTCGCCCCATTAAGGAATGCCACTTCCAGGGATATCGCCGATGCGCTATTGAAAAGGTTTATATTTGTACATGGTTCGCCAAGGGTAATTTTGACAGATCAGGCCGCGAACTTTACTTCGGCACTAATGAAGAACATAGCCAAATTATGTAAAATTAAAACAATAACCACAACAGCGTTCTATCCGCAGGCGAACGGTTCGATCGAGCGGATGCACCATTCGCTTGCGGAATGGTTAAAAAACTACATAACCAACGTAACGGAATGGGATGAGTGGTGTGAATGCGCTGCTTTTTCATATAATACCAGTGTGCACGAAGCTACGAAGCTCACCCCATTCGAATGCGTTTACGGTAAAATCGCGCGTGTACCATCTGACAAACCAATTGTAACCGACCAGACGATCGGAACTTATAATGAATATATAGTTGATTTAAGATCAAAACTTAATGACATCCAGAAGGTTGCGGCGGAGAATTTACGTAATGCAAAGATTCGTTCAAAAGGATACTATGATAGACGCTTGAACCCATGTAACTTTAAGGTGGGTGACAGGGTAATGCTCCTAGTGGAGCCAAGAAAGATAAATTCTCGCCCCAACACTCTGGACCTCATAAAATTCTAGAATTACTACCGAATCACGATGTAAAAATTACTTATAAAAATGGCACACGCGTAGTACATTCAAATAAATTAAGGAAAACGAGACTTGACACAGAGTCCGAATTGCGCGATTCCGATATGACAACGTAGTTACTAACTCTAAGATTAAATATATGCTTAATATATATACTTATTATAATATGAATAACATTAGATTTCCTTTGTGCAGGATGTCCACTGCGGCGACTCTTATTAGGCTACTTATGGCACTGCAGCTGAGCATCATCTCTAACGCCATCACAACGTACGACTGCAAAACAACTCATCCCAATATAACAGTTATTTCACTGACGAAGGTGGACGACTGTGACATGACTAACCTAAAACCAAAAATCGAAGCGAAATATTTACAACTTTTGCAACGGACCGAATTTATGACAACCCAAACAGAACAATGTCTTGTAAAGGTCGAACAGAGCATCAAGTATTGTGGCATGCACTCACATGTCTCAGACGTGAAAGGAGGCGAATCGACGTTTATTCTACCGATTTCAAGGGAAGCATGTCACGATTTATTAAAATACGGACAACTAAAATACGGACAGACTCTCTTAGGCAATTTGGTAGCAAATAACACTAATAGGCGAACCATTACTGTGGCTGGAAATGTCGACCTCGAGGGTAACTGTAAAGGCACGACGTACGTGAGTAACAATTACGAATACTCTGATGTGGTTGTCACCGCTAAATTGGAAATCCGAGCAGACTTAGAGACTGGCACCGTGAACAGGGAACAGGACGTTATCCTATTGCCTTCAGGAACCCGGTGTAGATTCTCTAAAACATTTTGCATCGATGCTGACGAAAAATATGTATTTTGGAACTATATACCCAGAACTTCTTGTAAATTTGACGAGTACGCTATTCTTTACGAAGGACCAGGAATAAAAATCGACGATCCAGAAGGGAAGTCCCTAACCATGTACTTTAGTAATTCTACCGGAGAGACAGGATTCGGCTTGGCGAGAACGGAAGAGATAGACATTTGCGGGTATCGACTTATCAAAACCGACCAAACGAAATTGTACATTTTCGAAACGACGCCACACAGATCGTTCACGTCCATACGGAAACTAAACATACCCGACGTTTCCCTAGGGTTATATTTTAACAGCAAAATAGGAAACATAGGACGTCACATTGAGATGGAAACTAAATCACTATACATGGAGACGGTAATCAACAAGTGTAAACTCGAAAAAATGATAATGGAAAACGCCCTAGCGACAGTCTACGACAATCCGGACGATTTCGCGCTCAACATCATGAAAGCACCAGGGTATCTAGCCATTCCAGCGGGAGAAGCCGCATACATTGTGCATTGCAAAGCCATTACATGCAAAGTGAGACAGACTGACAAATGCTACTACGATACACCGGTTGACTGTGGAGGACAAGAATTATTTGCCAAACCCAAATCTAGAATACTGACTAAGATAGGATCTTACCGCGATTGTAACGCATTGCTACCGACTTTATTTGAAGTAGAAGGTCAGTGGTATAAAAGTATAAAAGGAATTCATGAAGTCACACAGCCTCAAATTCTAAAACCAGCAAAGACCTTATCTTGGAAAACTACGGACTTAGAAAAGATCATGAACGCCGGAATTTATACACAGGATGACATTGACTCGCTACACAAACATTCTATTTTTCCAGCAGAGAAGGGACCTATCCTCGAAAGTATAGCTAGGAGATTGAACGATAACACGGCAGGACAACGTTCCATCAATTACAGAAATCTCTTAACACCCGAAGAATTAGAGAACATGACCCAATCTACTCTAGCGAAATATTGGAATAAATTTCAGAAATTCGGGCAAATATCGGCCGGAATACTGATGATCATATTTCTAATACAAACTATAAAATTACTATTTGATACGTTCATACGGGGATATGCTATATACAAAGTGTTCGGATGGAGCACACGATTATTTGGAGCGATATTCGGGTCGTTGACTCACCTATTCCTGAACCTGTCAAGAACAACTCCACGCAGTACGGACGATACTGTAGACACACCAACCAGTCACGATACGGATGGACGACGTGTACGGAAAAATGACTCACTACATGACCTCGAACTACGATTACTCCGACCAAACGCTACAAACGTTACTCGACGATAAACTAGACAAAGACTGTACGGGGTAACAAGAAGGAAAATATGGGGAAAGAAGGAACAGAAAAATTTATGGCGAGCCTCGCCTTGGAGAACAATCGCGTCACTCTACGTGTGCCGCGCTTGTTACTTAAGGGTGGGGGTGTTACGATATGAGGCTCAGCTCGCAGAATTTGCGACCTTACTATGTTGTTCTTATTGTATAACTAAGAAATATAAACGATCTAACTTAATTGATAATCACATACTATTGTTATTTTAAGTACAATATTATTTCAATAAATGTTAAACACTTTTATCTGCGTAGGCGAATAGATGGCAGTGTGTAGATCTTAAGCGACTAATATGAAATCGGTCTCAGATGCATATCTTGAATGCTGTAGGAGTGGGAGTGACTTGGGTCCACACACCAAACATCGACCAGTCGAGCACTTCTATTCTCGATAACAACCATGGAATATACCGCATAAACCGATATTTATTATTATTATTTTTATTATAGTATGATTTCTCATATATACATATATATATATATATCAATTCAAGCACTGTGACGTAACTGTACGCTACTATTGGAGTTTACTAGACAACGACGACAGATATCAAAATTTTGATAAGAGCCCCACCCCCCCTAAAATTCATCGTTCTATACGATATGCATATTTGTTCCCACCTATACCACCCATTGTCACTATAGTTAACACATATTCGTATATACAGTATACTAATGTATGCTCACCCTCGCGGTGGTTGGATAAATGATCAAAATTCTAGACCGCCCACTACAGAGACGAGCCACGCACATCCGCAGATGAGGTTGGCCCTGCTACGAAAACGTTCCAACACCAATAATAGTCGATACACCGACCATTTCTGGCAGATGAGAGTTCTATCAACGTTGATCGAGTGATACGTAACTAAACGAGGCGGCTGCCGGTAAATGTTACCAGAGGGAGACGATAAGCTGCCGACGACCATCAACATGCGACAGTCGGTAGTATATTACCCACCATCGATAAGGAGTGAAACTGTCTTACCGACATACGGCAAATCTTCCCGAAACAACTTCTCGATCATGAATAGCGTCGACTAGTACCATCTGAAGACTCTTACAATGCAACTGTTTATTTATAATTTTGTTTAAACATATAAAGGGACAAGAACTATATGAATATTATTGAATAACACGTATTGCACCAATCGCAAGATGCGATAAAAAACCAGCGTTACTTATATACATACTTTTTATACTAATATACGCATGCTTATTATAAATGAATGTAATGTTACCATTTAAAATTATTATAAATAAGAAAGGAATATTTCTAATCACAGGAAACATCAGTAAACAACACCGCGAAACACAAAAACGTCTCTATTTCGAAATTTAACTGAAGCGATCGACTCGAAATTTCATATACAACAGACTTTTGTAATAAAGATCCTTTTCCCCTCCCGATAATCAATAATATATTAACGAATATTGTAAAACCAACGAACATAGAACATTCTAGAAGCATATAGAGTAATTATACGACGTAGAAGCCAACGGAATAAATATCATGTATCCTTATAACATCCGGTGTTAGATATCGTCGCCAGTTACGATATTTTCGCGTAAAGTTTAAGTCAGCGTTTTCGCGCTTGACAACAACGGACCAATAAAAAGAGACCAACGCTTCTAGAACCTTCTATGTATCTTCACGCGCGACCAATCAGACTGAACTATCCCCGCCACGATGCTACTCACGAGCGCAGTGTGCTCGTCGACTCCCGCCAGTGCTCAGACTGCCTTGATACCAAACGGACGTGCAATCGCGCCACTCCGATAATCTTCGAACAGTCTTCTTCTATTAAGATACAAAGTATATTCTAATTTATACCGATAGTAAGCGGACGCGTTCTAATTACCGTTCCAGTCAATATTTCATTGTTAATATCGCTTAATTATACTGATTTATATTCGTACGTGCACGAGCACCCGCGATAAAACGCGAAGAGTGTACACTAAAAATAAATAAATAATCGTACCATTTTATCAGATTAAAGTTGATTATCGAGTTATTTATTTCTTTACTAATCTTTCCTTATATACATAGAAGGAACTAAGTATTAATAAAAGTATAACGTCGAGGTAAGGTATATAATTTAAAAACACGGAAAGTAAATATACGTCGGATCATCGAGGAGGACCAGACTTTCCAATCACGAGAGAAACAAACTGCATTTTACACGAGGGTTTTGGCACTTCTGCCATCTTGTAAATTCACATAAATAAAGCTTTGCCACACGCTGCCTCATTAAGCTCAACGGAGGGTCACCACGCCTATCAATCATCGAGAGTACGGGAGAAACGATTTAGTCCCTCCGAGCCACGAGACATCTAATCCCATCTCAAACTTACGAACTGCGTAAAGTCCGAAGGATTGACCAGTACGTTACACAGGCAAGTGCACGGTGTAGCACCACTCACTGCAAATGCAGGATCGGCCTGCAGTCGAAACGCACACACAAAACGCACGACAAATCACGGCACGGCGAAGCTGAACACGGGACGCGGGGGGATCACACCTGTCACGTCAGAAGGTGGCTATCACTCTATCCAGTGCGCGCGAATCTTTCGCGCACGAAGTTGATCCCGCCCGTGTAGCCACGACGAACCGAGCCGAGCCGAATCTCGCCGGCTCGAACCGATGCGAACATTATGATACTGTTCGCTCGTGTTGCTCGAATTCGTCAAACGGTGAGGTAAACAGTACCTTACCGTTACACCCCCCTTCCAGATTCCACATACCCGTGATGTGGTTTCTGCATCCCTGACGAATTTGGGATGGGAAGTGGCTGCACAGGTACAAAAAAAAAAACTGGCCCAAAAATACGGACACTAACTGCAGTTCCGTCGTGATCTGTCTCTACCTCGTTTGGCTAGCCCGCGGTGGCTATTGGTCGGAATTACCGTCGACCGATCCCGCGGTCTGGCGACGACCCTCGCGTTTTTACGCGGCCTACCTCTACTTCGTTTAACGGGGGGCACGACGTTCGCGTCATCTCGTTCCTCGCGTGGAACGGCGCTCGCTTGCGTCTCGCCGCGTGAGACGTCTTCGCTCGCAGGAACCGTGTCGCGTTCGGGTTCCTCTTCCCTCGTAGGTAGATCGGTCTCGATGTCGTCTTCTTGGCCGTACTCATCGCCATGGTCATCCGATAAGTACGGTTTGAGGTACTGGACATGGCATTTCTCCTCATGTCCCTGAGCATCCTGAATCTTGACAGTATTTGGGCCGTATTTGTGGACGATCAAATAAGGACCGACGTATTTTGGAGCTAACTTGGCCGAGACGCCTTGTGCGCTGGATGAGAGGACTCGGTTCTTCTTCCATACCAAGTCCCCGACTTCAAAAGAAGCCGCTCGTCTCCCGGCATTATAGTAACCGGCTTGCCTATCCTGAGCTTTATTAGCTCTAGCTGAAGCTTTCTTGTGAAGCTCAGGTAGTCGTGATAGCCGATCACTCCACTCAAGCAAACGCTGGTATTCCAAACGTTGCTGAGTCAGCTCGTCTTGAACTCGACGAGCAGTGCCGGGTGGCTCAGGCTGCCGGCCGTAATTTAACATGGCCGGGCTCCATCCTGTCGAACTCTGTACCGCCGTATTTAAAGCAAACACAAGGTCCGGTAACTTCTCGTCCCAAGTGTTGTGCTTCTCGGTAATGTAAGACGCTACCATCGTTTTCAGCGTCCGATTAGCACGTTCGACTGGATTGGCCTGAGCGTGGTACGGAGGAATAGTTGTATGAAATATTCCTCGTTCCACGAGATAATCATCTACGAGCTTGTTCGTGAACTCAGTGCCGTTGTCGGATAAAAATACTTCCGGTGTGCCAAAACGCATGACGACTCGTTCGTGTAACTCTTTCACGATCGTCTTAGCGTTAGCTTTCCGGATCGGCACTGCTTCAATCCAGCGCGTGAACAAATCTTGGAAGACCAAAATATATTCAAATCCGTGTGTGGAGCGGGGAAGTGGTCCAGTAACATCTCCTGCTACCACTTGCCATGGCTTTTCAACCACTCGCCTACCCATCAAACCCCTGGGAGGGCGTTGCTCCACCTTACATTGCTGGCACACCTGACATTTGCGTACATACTCGCCAACTTCGGCATAGTAACGTGGCCAATAATATAACTTTGCCACGCGAGCAAATGTCTTTTCTCTACCTAGATGGCCAGCTGCCGGATCATCATGACATTCTCGGAGGATGGTCTGCCTGTGCTCTTCGGGTACGACCAACTTCCAAGCGTCTTGATCTTCCATGGCGTCATCCAATTCAGTATCCACCCGATACGAATACAGGTTTCCACCTTGGATCTTCCAATCAGGAAATTCTCTCGGCCGCTCACTTACGTCTTTGGTCCACGAAAGGTACCAGGGGTCCTTAGTAGTCTGGCTCCAAGAGACGGAGGATAAGGCCGGCTCGTCTTCCTCATACATACGAGAAAGTGCATCAGGAACGTAGTTTAGAGCTCCTTTCCTGTGCTCAATAGTAAAGTTATGAGACTGGAGTTCTAACGCCCATCTGGCGAGCCGGCTCGTTGGATTGCGAATATTGCATAACCAACGAAGACTACTATGGTCAGTGACAACTTTAAACTGGTAACCTTCGATGTATGGTCTAAACTTCTTAATCGCCCATACTACGGCCAGGCATTCCCGTTCTGTGACGCTGTAATTGCGTTCGGCGGGCGAGAGGATTCTACTGGCGAACTCCAGGACTCTCTCCTCTCCACCGACAATCTGTAGCAACACTGCACCGATACCAGTGTCACTAGCGTCAGTCTGGACCACATACTCACCATTCTCATCGGGAGTTTGCAGAACGGGTGCTGTCATCAATAAAGCCTTAAGCTGCTGGAAAGCGCTCTCTTGTTCTTCCAGCCAAAGATACTTCTGGTCTTTCTTGGTCAGACGCGTTAGCGGCTCAGCTATGGTAGCATAGTCGTGCATGAAGCGTCTGTACCAAGATGCCATACCGAGAAACCGTCTCAGCTGCTTCAAATTCTTGGGAGCCGGATATTCTTTAATCGGCTCCGTTTTAGCTGGGTCAGGTCGTATCCCGTCTCGGTTAACTCGCACACCCAAATATCTCACTTCGGGCTGGCAGAAGACACATTTCTCCCGATTCACAGATAAACCGGCTTCTGCCAAGCGAGTTAACACCTCGATCAACAGTTGCTTATGCTCTTCAAACGTCTCCGTGACAATAATGATATCGTCGAGATATGCATAAGCAACCGGTTCGAGTTCGGGTCCAATCACCTGATCGATCATGCGCTGGAATGTCGCGCCAGCATTTGCCAATCCATACGGCATACGAGTAAACTGGAACAAACCCATTCCAGGTACCGTAAAAGCCGTTATCGGGCGCGACTCCACCTGTAGAGGTATCTGGTGGTACGCACAGTTCATGTCGATCGTGGAGATGTATCGGGCTTTCTTGAGTTTGCGTAGGATATCCTGCATATATGGCAAAGGATATGCATCAGGTTTCGTCAAAGCGTTGACTTTCCTAAAATCGATGCAAAAACGCCTAGCATTCTCACCCTTCTTCGCCATCACCACGGGGCTGGACCAACCGCTTTTCGAGGGTTCAATAACGCCAGTCTCGAGCATCTCGCGAACTTGACGTTGCATTTCCTCTCGAATCTTATCAGAGACGGGGTAGTACCTCTGTTTGATCGGCCTGGCTGATCCGACGTCGATTATATGTTCGACATCGTAAGAACGGCCGATCTTTGGCAAGGTTGTGGACAACACTCGGTCTAGAAGTTCGCGCAATTGTGTGCGCTCTACTTCTGTTACGTCAGCGACACCTGCTGACGATAGTGAAGCATTGCCACTTTCCATACTTGCCACTTCCAGCTGTAGGACTTGATCCGTTCCCTTTAGGAATAAACGGTCGGAATCTGGGTCTAGGACGGCTCGGAATGCTCGGATAAAATTTACTCCGATGTAGCATTCAGCATCCAGGTTCGGCATGATCGCAACACGTATTTCTCGAGTCTCTTTACCGATAGTAAATGGTAGCATCACGTGACCACACAACGGATGAGTACTACCATCAGCGAGCTTGGCATTGCCAGCTCGCGACTCGAGAAGCGACCTGCCTAGAGCGGTTGCTAACTGCAAACCGCTCGGACCCATTACGGTTGTCGATGCACCTGGATCGAACAACGCACGGATCCGGAATCCATCTATGTCAACCTGACACCACCAGCGCGTCTCGTCCTCAGGACGATAACTCCTTCGGCTAGTGCTTGATGTCACTAATTTTAGGACATCGCAGGTCTCCGGATCCATTCCGACTTCCTGGGATCTATCAGGAATCAGCCCTTTCCTTTTCTGCTTAACTGCAGCTGGACTATCTCGGTAATCGGGAGTCAGACCTTTGTCCTCCTTGGGGACTCCCTGTACTTTGGGGTATGCGGTTGTCCCCTCTAACCGCTTCCCCGCGCGTTTTTTGCGCAGTCAGGGCACGTCCTAACGGTGTACCCCAACTTACCACAAGTATGGCACTTGATCGGCTTGGGGAAGTCTTCTTTTCTCTTTATCTTCTTTCTTGAATCCGACGATTCCCCAAGCTTCGAGGATGAACCACTCGATGACCGTCGATCGGGACTTTTACGTGTCTCCTTCCTCCTTTTAAACCGAGGAGGAGACTTGTGGGTTTTCTTCCTAGGTGGCGTATCTTTATCCACCTTAACCCCAGCTGTCTGGCTACTCGTTCGCATGGTCCTAAGGGTTTCTTCCAGGACTTTTGTGAGCCGCTCAATCGGATCTTCCCGACTCGACTCACTCACCTCCTTAGCCACGCTTGTTACCTTAGGCTTGGCGGTCGACCGCTTTTTGGACTTTGCCTTGTAAGCAAGTTCCGGCAGCATTAAATCTTCCTCTGCCGGAGGCGGTCGATATAACTTTTCCCGCTCGAGCGTTTGCTCGGCGTCCATCGCCAGCTCCAATAAATCTTCAACCGATTTGGATTCAGCTCTCTTAAACAACCGCTGAAGCTGAGGTAGCATGTTACGGTAGAGATGGTCCAATTGCCTACGCTCGCTAGGGATCGGGTTGAGTTTTCGCATGATTGCGATTGAGCAGGTGATGTAATCTCTCACCGGCTCATCCTCACCCTGTGTCCGAGCATTGGACTCCTCGATGAGCCTTTGCTGGAAGCTTTGGCTCATACCGTACCATTTCTTGGCAGATTTCACAAAATCTTGCCACGAGTGCCATTTGTCCTTCTCATTCCGGTACCACGTAGCTGCGGTTCCCGTGAGAAGTTCGGACAAGGACGGCAACACCTCGTCCTCGCTGAGGTTGGCGAGAATCCTACAGTCTTCGACTCTCGCAAGGAAGGCATCGATACTCTGGCTTTTGTCGCCAGAGAATCGGACTCCCCACTTACGAACCACCGCACCAACAACGCGCGGTGTCCCGGCCGATCTCGACGCTGATTGGCCGGACTCGTAAAAGTCCTTCAGATTAGGGTAGGGAGAGCTTGAACATGGAGGCTGTCTCGGTCTCCGTGTGTCACCCCTCCCCCAAGCTCCTCCAGCATCTGCGTGAGGTGCTTGAGACCCCTCAGGCTCTACCTGCACGTGTTGTGGTCTGATGTCCGTCTCGTCCAGGGTGTAACACGTATAGGTGTCCTGGAACTGGACATGTTGGGTTGGCTCTCGGGTTTTGTTTGTGCTGGAAGCTTGTGCACCGCTTGGCAAGTCCAACTTGCTGTTGACGGTGTGCATCTGTACTTCCAGCTCCTTAACCCGTTCCGTCAAGGTGGATAACTTACTTACTTGCTCCGCTAACATCCAAGCAAAATCCTTTGGTATCTCGAACTGAGCGCCAGTATGGGATACCAAAGTTATCCATTCTTCCTTGTCGGTTTCTCGGTCGGAGGTGTCCGACTGCCCATCTTCCTCTCGCTCGTCCGTATCTTCTACTTCTAGAGCGAGAGTCCTCTGTAGCACCTCTACTACATCTGGGTCAGAATCCGGGTCCGGAATCTCCGGATTCTGGGCAACCATGGACTTAAACCAATCTGTCCTCCGCCTGTTCCGCCTGACACGATCCTCATTTGAGTTTGTGTCGGCTGCGAACTCTTGAGCCGTATAATTACCCAACAACCACTGTTGGAGTCGTTCGGCTTTTTTATATACAGAGCCGTCTGTACGCATCCCTAACGACTCCAAGTGCGCCTGGATCTGTTCGCTGGATTGCGTACCAATCCACTGATCGACTTGCGTGGTCATCGATTCCGCCATTTTAATTTTAACAAAATTACCGCTACGATTATTTACACAAAAAAAACTCTGAGTCGCTTTTCGCTTTACCTGTGCAAGGTATGCTTTTCTTCAAATTATTAGGTGGCTTTAAATAATAAAATTATTGGGCCACTAAGTTGAAGAATGAATTCTTTTCCCTTTATAATTACAAGAAGAAAAATTAAGCACACCTATTTGAAATTTGCTTTCCTGCCTAATATCAAAAACTAAGTTAAAGAATTATATTTTTGACTATTAATTTTACAAACAAATCGGGAGAAAAAAAAATTAACTATGTTACACGCGGGATTAATTTAATTTATTATAAAACAAATAAACATACAATATTAAACGTAAAAAGAAATTTTACGAATTGTTAATAAATTAAATTAAAAACAAGAAAAAATTTGTTTAAATCCGACTAAATACGAAAAAATCGAATTTACTCCTGCTCTCGGTCACCAACGCACGCTGAATATATTATAAAATAAATAAATAAATAATTGAATAAATAGATAAATAAATATAACTATATTCTTAAACAACTAAATGTGTACGCCGCTGTGACCTCTTACAATCGCAATGTTACAAAAAAATAATAATACAATTTTTATTGTAACGCGAGAGCCGGTCCGCGTTGTCAAAAATATAAATTTAACAAGCAAACTTCAAAACAGAAAAATTTTTACCCTTGCACAGGTGTTACAATTTTTACTAAGTCGGAAAACTAAATAACGTCAATTTTCCGACTAACGTACTCGAAATTAGGGACTCGGTATGTAAATTGCGGACCTCAAGGCGAATCGATCTATATTTCAATTTTAAAATTCAAATTTACTATTATTTACGTGTAATTAATTAAAAAAATTATTATTACCGACCTCGGATTTCTTTTAACCAAACTAAACAACAATAGAAGAAAATCCGGTTCAAACTTATAAATTATTGTCTAAATACAATAATTTAAAGGTTAGAATTAATCGCGAACCGATTAATCTAACTGCCGGTAATAACAAATATACTAATTAACGTAACTAGTATATAATAGAAAATTACACGTAAAATCCACACGTACTTAAAAAAATTAAATTTAAAATAAATTGATAACAACAAAAATCAATTAAATTAAATTAGATTCACTACCGTTTATAATAAAATCCTATTTTATAAGGGCACCTATATAAGCACAGCTCGTATCACAAAAAAACGCAATTTAAAAATTTACGTTGTGCGCCTCGTAGGCTCAATTTGGAAATTAACGTTGGGCGTAAAATAACCCAATCTATTAATTTACGTTGGGCGCCATGTAACAGTTTGGTTGCCGCGCGGATGTTTATTTTTAATATCGCGGCTGCTCAGCGGTACGGTTAAACTTACCGTATTTAAATAAACATATTTTTCCCGCGATGCGGCGACGGTTACCTGTCCGCTCTACCAAATCTGTTAAGTGTTAGTCTGAAACCGAGTTACTGTTTCAGATAACAACCAGGTAAAATTCAAATCTGAAATTGACCGCGAAACAGGGATATCGCGTCGAGCACTTGTCAACCAGAAATATACGAGCTCATAGGATTACGGAAGGAATCGTACGTGGTTAAATTCAATTAATCGAACACCGGATTGAATTTTAATAATAATATGAATTTATTGAAATAAATAAACAAAGATCAATAATAAACAAAATATTTAATTGTCGCCGAGGTCTACGCTTTGAATTACAAGTCGGTAAACGGCCGACTTGTAGAGAGAGGGGAATAAAATATCGCGAACTAAAATAATATATCCAGTCGACGGGACTGGTATAAAGCAACACGATTAAGTGCGAATAAAAACACGATCGCGTGAAGTGGTACCACTTACTTTGTACGCTGCTGTAGTCGTTGGTAAATAACGACCAGCCGATCGGTTGCTTTCTCTCTCTCTCACTCTCGCTGCGGTGTCGGACGGATTGTCCGCTCGCCCGTGCACCGGGGTTGTGTGGCTGCAGGCAAGTGCACGGTGTAGCACCACTCACTGCAAATGCAGGATCGGCCTGCAGTCGAAACGCACACACAAAACGCACGACAAATCACGGCACGGCGAAGCTGAACACGGGACGCGGGGGGATCACACCTGTCACGTCAGAAGGTGGCTATCACTCTATCCAGTGCGCGCGAATCTTTCGCGCACGAAGTTGATCCCGCCCGTGTAGCCACGACGAACCGAGCCGAGCCGAATCTCGCCGGCTCGAACCGATGCGAACATTATGATACTGTTCGCTCGTGTTGCTCGAATTCGTCAAACGGTGAGGTAAACAGTACCTTACCGTTACAATACCCAAAATTTGATGCATTTTAAAATTTTGATCGGACCTATTCACGTGGAATACCGCATATACACACACACACACACACACATATATATGGGTGGTTCTCTGTGACATCGAAGATGAAAAAAATAAATATTGCTCTAACTGTGGGAATATGTTTTAGAGATATCCAGTAGTTCTCCTAAATTTTTTCAGATTTTTTCTGGGCCATTATTTTAAGTTACAGAGAGTCAAAGTTGACATTTTAGCACTTTTTTGCATTATATGCCCATTTTCATGAATTTTTAGCTCCCAGGGGATGCATTTTCCACTAAAAACATAACTATGACTTTTTTTGTAAAATTTTCCAAACTTTTCATTAAAAATACTTTTAAAGACATAAATGTATGCTGTCACACTCTTGTAAGCCATTTAAACCTTAAATAGTGAAAATCAGCAATTCTGCTCCGGACTCTGGTAACCTAATACTGTCTAAAAGATGTCTTTTTATAGTCAGAAACTGCCTAAAAATTTCCAGAGTGGGTCTAAATCATTAAGATCACTTATGGTCAAAATATCCGGGAAAAGTGCCCGAAATATTAATAGAAATGTATATTTGTTGCCTTATAACGATAAATCTAGTAGCATGATCATTGCAAAAAAATTTGTGCACTTACCTTGGAATGGTAGAAAAGTATCCACACTTGTTTCAGTATCCATCTGATCCCCTGTAAGCTGCTAAAAATACAAATATTATTATAAAATTATAAAAAATGATTGTTTAAACATTTATTATGCTGGATTTTTAGTTTTACATCCCTTACAAGAATTATAATACTAATCTGAAGGATTACTATAAAAGTATGAACATTATTATTATTATTATTCAGCAAGACATTTCACAAACTTGTCACTGTCACGTTATCATATTATTCATTATAATTATATATCCGATTTATTTATATATCTTTTGTATTAAATACGTATATTCAGTTATTGTAATAATAATGTTGATACTTTTATAGTAATCCTTCAGATTAGTATTATAATTCTTGTAAGGGATGTAAAACTAAAAATCCAGCATAATAAATGTTTAAACAATCATTTTTTATAATTTTATAATAATATTTGTATTTTTAGCAGCTTACAGGGGATCAGATGGATACTGAAACAAGTGTGGATACTTTTCTACCATTCCAAGGTAAGTGCACAAATTTTTTTGCAATGATCATGCTACTAGATTTATCGTTATAAGGCAACAAATATACATTTCTATTAATATTTCGGGCACTTTTCCCAGATATTTTGACCATAAGTGATCTTAATGATTTAGACCCACTCTGGAAATTTTTAGGCAGTTTCTGACTATAAAAAGACATCTTTTAGACAGTATTAGGTTACCAGAGTCCGGAGCAGAATTGCTGATTTTCACTATTTAAGGTTTAAATGGCTTACAAGAGTGTGACAGCATACATTTATGTCTTTAAAAGTATTTTTAATGAAAAGTTTGGAAAATTTTACAAAAAAAGTCATAGTTATGTTTTTAGTGGAAAATGCATCCCCTGGGAGCTAAAAATTCATGAAAATGGGCATATAATGCAAAAAAGTGCTAAAATGTCAACTTTGACTCTCTGTAACTTAAAATAATTGCCCAGAAAAAATCTGAAAAAATTTAGGAGAACTACTGGATATCTCTAAAACATATTCCCACAGTTATAGCAATATTTATTTTTTTCATCTTCGATGTCAGAGAACCCCCCATATATATATATATATGAGCGTATGAATGTGCTTATATTTCATTTAAAAAGTGCGGATTAGGCCTACTGCATTGCATTGAAAGCCTGTCTAATTGAGCTCCGTTTTTTATTGGGTTTTTTCACGGTAAAATAACTATTTATGTACGTTATTATTACAAAAAATATATACTTATACAATATAAAAAGCCATTCTTGCATTAAATAAGGTCAATTTTACGAAAAGCTTGAAAAATTCGGTATTTTTATTAAAAGTGGGCCATATCTCAAAATGGGACCAAATTTGGGCCTGGGAACCTCAAAATTCTGTTTCTACGACCCAAAAAACATACAAATATGAAAAGTTCCCGAGGGGACAAAAAGTGGCCACGAAACCCTCCTCCGCCGGACTATATATATTCGCATCATCCTTACTCTACGTGCCACATGCATTATATTTTTAGATATTTTCAGTATTCATTGATATTACTAACATACTAAGCAATTTTCATTGATAAAGTCAGGAATTCCGCCATGACACGTGGTCGCCGTGATATGGTTTTTCAGGCTAATTTATCCAAGAATATGCGAAATGTAGTCTGTCCCGAGCTATCTGCATAGATTATCCTAATTATGTTCATTATTCGTTATACATGATGCATATCTGCCGTAAGTGTCTGATATTCCGCTACATCGCATATGGCGTCGTGAGCCGGTTCTTAGGCCATTTTTCTCATATATATTCGAAACATTCTTACTCTCTGTCCCACATGCATTATATTTTTAGATATATTCATGTATTCATTGATATTACTAATATACTAAGCGATTTTCGTTGGAGAATATCGGAAAATACATCTAGTCGTAGTTTTCAGTGTAACGTACTGGTCAATCCTTCGGACTTTACGCAGTTCGTAAGTTTGAGATGGGATTAGATGTCTCGTGGCTCGGAGGGACTAAATCGTTTCTCCCGTACTCTCGATGATTGATAGGCGTGGTGACCCTCCGTTGAGCTTAACGAGGCAGCGTGTGGCAAAGCTTTATTTATGTGAATTTACAAGATGGCAGAAGTGCCAAAACCCTCGTGTAAAATGCAGTTTGTTTCTCTCGTGATTGGAAAGCCTGGTCCTCCTCGATGATCCGACGTATATTTACTTTCCGTGGTTTTAAATTATATACTTTACCTCGACGTTATACTTTTATTAATACTTAGTTCCTTCTATGTATATAAGGAAAGATTAGTAAAGAAATAAATAACTCGATAATCAACTTTAATCTGATAAAATGGTACGATTATTTATTTATTTTTAGTGTACACTCTTCGCGTTATATCGCGGGTGCTCGTGCACGTACGAATATAAATCAGTATAATTAAGCGATATTAACAATGAAATATTGACTGGAACGGTAATTAGAACGCGTCCGCTTACTATCGGTATAAATTAGAATATACTTTGTATCTTAATAGAAGAAGACTGTTCGAAGATTATCGGAGTGGCGCGATTGCACGTCCGTTTGGTATCAAGGCAGTCTGAGCACTGGCGGGAGTCGACGAGCACACTGCGCTCGTGAGTAGCATCGTGGCGGGGATAGTTCAGTCTGATTGGTCGCGCGTGACGATACATAGAAGGTTCTAGAAGCGTTGGTCTCTTTTTATTGGTCCGTTGTTGTCAAGCGCGGAAACGCTGACTTAAACTCTACGCGAAAATATCGTAACTGGCGACGATATCTAACACCGGATGTTATAAGGATACATGATATTTATTCCGTTGGCTTCTACGCCGTATAATTACTCTATATGCTTCTAGAATGTTCTATGTTCGTTGGTTTTACAATATTCGTTAATATATTATTGATTATCGGGAGGGGAAAAGGATCTTTATTACAAAAGTCTGTTGTATATGAAATTTCGAGTCGATCGCTTAAGTTAAATTTCGAAATAGAGACGTTTTGTGTTTCGCGGTGTTGTTTACTGATGTTTCCTGTGATTAGAAATATTCCTTTCTTATTTATAATAATTTTAAATGGTAACATTACATTCATTTATAATAAGCATGCGTATATTAGTATAAAAAGTATGTATATAAGTAACGCTGGTTTAATCGCATCTTGCGATTGGTGCAATACGTGTTATTCAATAATATTCATATAGTTCTTGTCCCTTTATATGTTTAAACAAAATTATAAATAAACAGTTGCATTGTAAGAGTTTTCAGATGGTACCAGTCGACGCTATTCATGATCGAGAAGTTGTTTCGGGAAGATTTGCCGTACGTCGGTAAGACAGTTTCACTCCTTATCGATGGTGGGTAATATATTACCGACTGTCGCATGTTTGATGGTCGTCGGCAGCTTATCGTCTCCCTCTGGTAACATTTATCGGCAGCCGCCTCGTTTAGTTACGTATCACTCGATCAACGTTGATAGAACTCTCGTCTGCTAGAAATGGTCGGTGTATCGACTATTATTGGTGTTGGAACGTTTTCGTAGCAGGGCCAACCTCATCTGCGGATGTGCGTGGCTCGTCTCTATAGTGGGCGATCTAGAATTTTGATCATTTATCCAACCACCGCGAGGGTGAACATACATTAGTATACTGTATATACGAATATGTGTTAACTATAGTGACAATGGGTGGTATAGGTGGGAACAAATATGCATATCGTATAGAACGATGAATTTTAGGGGGGGTGGGGCTCTTATCAAAATTTTGATATCTGTCGTCGTTGTCTAGTAAACTCCAATAGTAGCGTACAGTTACGTCACAGTGCTTGAATTGATATATATATATGTATATATGAGAAATCATACAATAATAAAAATAATAATAAATATCGGTTTAGGCGGTATATTCCATGGTCGTTATCGAGAATAGAAGTGCTCGACTGGTCGATGTTTGGTGTGTGGACCCAAGTCACTCCCACTCCTACAGCATTCAAGATATGCATCTGAGACCGATTTCATATTAGTCGCTTAAGATCTACATACTGCCATCTATTCGCCTACGCAGATAAAAGTGTTTAACATTTATTGAAATAATATTGTACTTAAAATAACAATAGTATGTGATTAACAATTAAGTTAGATCGTTTATATTTCTTAGTTATACAATAAGAACAACATAGTAAGGTCGCAAATTCTGCGAGCTGAGCCTCATATCGTAACACCCCCACCCTTAAGTAACAAGCGCGGCACACGTAGAGTGTCGCGATTGTTCTCCAAGGCGAGGCTCGCCATAAATTTTTCTGTTTCTTCTTTTCCCATATTTTCCTTCTTGTTACCCCGTACAGTCTTTGTCTAGTTTATCGTCGAGTAACGTTTGTAGCGTTTGGTCGTAGTAATCGTAGTTCGAGGTCATGTAGTGAGTCATTTTTCCGTACACGTCGTCCATCCGTATCGTGACTGGTTGGTGTGTCTACAGTATCGTCCGTACTGCGTGGAGTTGTTCTTGACAGGTTCAGGAATAGGTGAGTCAACGATCCGAACATCGCTCCAAATAATCGTGTACTCCATCCGAACACTTTGTATATAGCATATCCCCGTATGAATGTATCAAATAATAATTTTATAGTTTGTATTAGAAATATGATCATCAGTATTCCGGCCGATATTTGCCCGAATTTCTGAAATTTATTCCAATATTTCGCTAGAGTAGATTGGGTCATGTTCTCTAATTCTTCGGGTGTTAAGAGATTCCTGTAATTGATGGAACGTTGTCCTGCCGTGTTATCATTCAATCTTCTAGCTATGCTTTCGAGGATAGGTCCCTTCTCTGCTGGAAAAATAGAGTGTTTGTGTAGCGAGTCAATGTCATCCTGTGTATAAATTCCGGCATTCATGATCTTTTCTAAGTCCGTAGTTTTCCAAGATAAGGTCTTTGCTGGTTTTAGAATTTGAGGCTGTGTGACTTCATGAATTCCTTTTATACTTTTATACCACTGACCTTCTACTTCAAATAAAGTCGGTAGCAATGCGTTACAATCGCGGTAAGATCCTATCTTAGTCAGTATTCTAGATTTGGGATTGGCAAATAATTCTTGTCCTCCACAGTCAACCGGTATATCGTAGTAGCATTTGTCAGTCTGTCTCACTTTGCATGTAATGGCTTTGCAATGCACAATGTATGCGGCTTCTCCCGCTGGAATGGCTAGATACCCTGGTGCTTTCATGATGTTGAGCGCGAAATCGTCCGGATTGTCGTAGACTGTCGCTAGGGCGTTTTCCATTATCATTTTTTCGAGTTTACACTTGTTGATCACCGTCTCCATGTATAGTGATTTAGTTTCCATCTCAATGTGACGTCCTATGTTTCCTATTTTGCTGTTAAAATATAACCCTAGGGAAACGTCGGGTATGTTTAGTTTCCGTATGGACGTGAACGATCTGTGTGGCGTCGTTTCGAAAATGTACAATTTCGTTTGGTCGGTTTTGATAAGTCGATACCCGCAAATGTCTATCTCCTCCGTTCTCGCCAAGCCGAATCCTGTCTCTCCGGTAGAATTACTAAAGTACATGGTTAGGGACTTCCCTTCTGGATCGTCGATTTTTATTCCTGGTCCTTCGTAAAGAATAGCGTACTCGTCAAATTTACAAGAAGTTCTGGGTATATAGTTCCAAAATACATATTTTTCGTCAGCATCGATGCAAAATGTTTTAGAGAATCTACACCGGGTTCCTGAAGGCAATAGGATAACGTCCTGTTCCCTGTTCACGGTGCCAGTCTCTAAGTCTGCTCGGATTTCCAATTTAGCGGTGACAACCACATCAGAGTATTCGTAATTGTTACTCACGTACGTCGTGCCTTTACAGTTACCCTCGAGGTCGACATTTCCAGCCACAGTAATGGTTCGCCTATTAGTGTTATTTGCTACCAAATTGCCTAAGAGAGTCTGTCCGTATTTTAGTTGTCCGTATTTTAATAAATCGTGACATGCTTCCCTTGAAATCGGTAGAATAAACGTCGATTCGCCTCCTTTCACGTCTGAGACATGTGAGTGCATGCCACAATACTTGATGCTCTGTTCGACCTTTACAAGACATTGTTCTGTTTGGGTTGTCATAAATTCGGTCCGTTGCAAAAGTTGTAAATATTTCGCTTCGATTTTTGGTTTTAGGTTAGTCATGTCACAGTCGTCCACCTTCGTCAGTGAAATAACTGTATTATTGGGATGAGTTGTTTTGCAGTCGTACGTTGTGATTGCGTTAGAGATGATGCTCAGCTGCAGTGCCATAAGTAGCCTAATAAGAGTCGCCGCAGTGGACATCCTGCACAAAGGAAATCTAATGTTATTCATATTATAATAAGTATATATATTAAGCATATATTTTAATCTTAGAGTTAGTAACTACGTTGTCATATCGGAATCGCGCAATTCGGACTCTGTGTCAAGTCTCGTTTTCCTTAATTTATTTGAATGTACTACGCGTGTGCCATTTTTATAAGTAATTTTTACATCGTGATTCGGTAGTAATTCTAGAATTTTATGAGGTCCAGAGTGTTGGGGCGAGAATTTATCTTTCCTTGGCTCCACTAGGAGCATTACCCTGTCACCCACCTTAAAGTTACATGGGTTCAAGCGTCTATCATAGTATCCTTTTGAACGAATCTTTGCATTACGTAAATTCTCCGCCGCAACCTTCTGGATGTCATTAAGTTTTGATCTTAAATCAACTATATATTCATTATAAGTTCCGATCGTCTGGTCGGTTACAATTGGTTTGTCAGATGGTACACGCGCGATTTTACCGTAAACGCATTCGAATGGGGTGAGCTTCGTAGCTTCGTGCACACTGGTATTATATGAAAAAGCAGCGCATTCACACCACTCATCCCATTCCCTTACGTTGGTTATGTAGTTCTTTAACCATTCCGCAAGCGAATGGTGCATCCGCTCGATCGAACCGTTCGCCTGCGGATAGAACGCTGTTGTGGTTATTGTTTTAATTTTACATAATTTGGCTATGCTCTTCATTAGTGCCGAAGTAAAATTCGCGGCCTGATCTGTCAAAATTACCCTTGGCGAACCATGTACAAATATAAACCTTTTCAATAGCGCATCGGCGATATCCCTGGAAGTGGCATTCCTTAATGGGGCGAGTATACAAAATTTCGTTAATAAATCCTGCATGGTGAGGATGTAAATATTGTCTTTCTTGGTTCCGGGCAACGGTCCGACGAGGTCCATGGCTAATTTCTCGAACGCTTCACCCGGAGTGTCAGTTAAGACCATTGGCTGTCTGACTTTCCTTCTAACCAGCTTGTTTGTTTCGCAGATTCTACATTTACTTATTAATTTTTTAATATCTTCTTTCATATTAGGCCAATAGTAATTTTGACGGATCCGGTTATAAGTCTTCGTGATACCCTTATGACCGTTCGTGGGAGCACCGTGAATATCTGTTATTATTGAATCCCTTAATTCCGGGTCCGGTATTTGGGTTTTATTATTGCAAATTATTAATTTTGTAGTATCGTCCGAAAAGTTATTCTTTAAAACGTTCACGATGTCTGTCCACGAAAGGTCATCGATATTCGAAGTTTTCGATAATCGAACGGATTTCAAATTCATTGATAGGCGTACATCACGAACCGACGCGATTGCTTCTTCAAAAATGTCATAATCAACCCGAATGTGTAAATTTTCTTTGATAGGAGCGGCTATCAGCACCTTACCGTTTCGTTCCGTGGTTTTTGCCCTACCTAGCGTCAAGTGATCGTTTACCGGTAACTCATCTCGATCTGATAGTTGTTTGGCTCCAGTACAAAGAGGTTGGTTTTTCTGTGTGACGAAATAGATGATATTGTCACGATTTAAAAGAAATGAATCTCGCGTTTCTATAATGTTCCTACAAATATATGGTCGGTTTTGTTCTCGCGCATTTACGTCATATTCGACTGCAGGGGGATCTATGATGTCTTTCGTTTCGTTTTGTGTATTCGTTGTGTCAGATGAATCTGAATGACTTTGAGTCGAGTCTCCAGTAGTCGAGTTGTCAGTGTTTGTATCTCCCGTATCGCAATTTTTACTAAGCCGTTCTTCTAATGTCGTAATTTCGTCGACCGTTGGTTGTTCATGGTCTATAACAGTAGTTAGGGGGTCTTGTTCGTCTGCGTGATCAGTTTGTTGGGGCGTAGGAATAGTCTTCTGTTTCGAAGATGTTGCTTTGGAATATATCTCCATTGATGAAGACGAACTCGTACTTAGTCGCGTTTCTCTGTGTGACAAGTCGGGTGTGTTATTGTGCGCATCTTCAAATTTCTTTTCAATAATATTCACCTGGTCTAACTCTGGAGGATTCCGGGAAAGTGCATCTGCTACGTAATTGGTCTTTCCTGGTTGGTAAATTACCTCAAACTGAAATTTTCGGTTAATTTAAAATACCAATTTTTGAGACGAGAGGAGGAGTCTTTTATACGATGCAGCCAGACGAGTGGTTTGTGATCGGTGACAAACATAAATTTCCTACCGATTAGAAAGTATTCGAATTGGTTTGCACAGTACAGCATTGCGAATAGTTCCTTTTCGATCGTGCTGTATTTG
>JANSJX010000232.1:0-46482 GCA_026168455.1 Theocolax elegans | reverse complement strand
TGTATATGCATTCGATTAATCCGACGGGAACGAAATCAAAAATATTGAAAAATCGACTTTTGGCCAGTTATATGTGTGATTTTACACATAAAAATGTATATGAATTCGATTAACCCGGCCGGGGAACGAAATGAGAATCTTCCGTGCGTTCGCGTTCTCCTTCGAGTAACCGATCGCGTACCCCATGGCAGCTATCGTATTTCCTAGTTCCATAACTCTTTCGGTTAATTTCGCGATCTGCTCCATCATCTGCAAATTATGATCGGATCGCGACCCTAAATCGTTCGGCAGCGAATATCTAGTTTCCCTAGACTTAAAACTCTCACGGAAATCTTGACTTCCCGATAGTTCCTTGCGACTTTCCCGCGTTTTTGTCCGCGTACCGGTTGCCGCCATATTCCCTTCCAACTCTAACTCGTTCCGCGTATTTATCGACAAGGACAACTCGGACAATTCATCGTCTATACCGGACGACTCGTCGGCCTCCCCCGAATCTCGTGAGTCACGACGTTTTTCCCCAAGGCTACCGCGCCTTCTTCAACGCCGATAATCACTAACGGATCAAAAATCAAATCTTCTTCGTAGATTCCTGTAGGAAGTCCGGTACCGAGAACGTCCCATCCTTTATCCCACGGAACATCGAGTTTGGCTGAATACGTACGCGACTCGAATCTGACAATTCTTTCTTTCAATTGCGCGATTGTCCCGATATCGCTGAGTCCAAATTCGCGAATTCTGTCCAGTACTCCATTCTCGTCCAAAGAACATATTTTCTCCCAGAATTTCCGTATCGACCGATTCTTTTTTAATAATTCCGTCATGCGCGAGCAATAATTGGATAGCGAATCTACGCCCTTTTTCCCGTTATCTCCTCGCAACATCGGTGCCATTTTAAAATCGTCTTCACAATCCGCGCCGAACTAAACACCACTAGTTATTTACGTCGCACAATCTTCTTTTATTCACTTTCAGCTAGCATCGCCATTTTATTGCCGAGCGACGACGCGATCACGACCACGAACACGACGTATCCTCTCCGGAAGCCAACAGATTCCATTTCCCAAGCCCCACGTTGGGCGCCATTTTGTAACGGTATTTTTAATAAATATTAATATATCGTTATTCACTAAATTAAGTAATAGTCAATAAGCATGTTAAAGACTATATCTCGTGAGGAGGTTGGAAATAGGAAATGTTGGCATTATTAATAATTAACAATATACGACCGAATACGAATAACTAAATAAGCGAACTTTATTCATTAATATTAATATAAATTATGTACATCTTAATTATAACCATTATTTTATCGTTACGCGAACATTTTCTAACGTTCTCAATCGCGTGGTACACAAATCCCTTCGACCGTTAATATGGCGTCGGTTTAGCCTCGCGTACCTTGATAGATACGCGTCAGCATCACCGTGGCGCCGATATTATTTGAAATAAAATAACTACTCAGGTCGTCACCACACGCACCCGGTCGCACTGCCTTTCGGCGTGCGGGATCAGGGCAATGCAGGAGAAACCAATGAGTACAAATATAAAATAGTAAATTAAAATAATATAATAAAATTAACTTTACCGGAATTTTTACCATAATACGTGGCTTCCTCATAGCGACAATAGATTCGAGTATTTAATCACGACTGAATATCAAGAAATCCGGAAGGGAACAAGAAGGAGATCGCAGGATCTCGTCGGTTTTATTACAACACCGACGCTTTTCCCACTCACGATCCCTCGATGGCTGGAGCATGCTGATTGGACATCCTCAGCATGCGCCGAAAAATCGCGATGTCACGACAACATGTCAGCCGCGCGAAAATCAAAAATATATTGAGTGAAGGCAGGTGTTCATTGCAGACACCTCCTAACACCCAACATGTAGCCTCCACCTCCATGATCTCGATACGCACTCAAGAATCCCCTCCACAAGTGCTTTCTACTCGTGGAGGCACGAATCATATTCCAAGCGCAGCACGGTTGCAATGCTACTCACGGTTCGCATGCGCGAACCGCCCGAGCATGCTACTATTTGCTGAGATTTGCACTGCGCATTAAATGCGCGAAAATATGAATTTTTCATTTAATATCTTATACATAATGTTAATATTCCTTATAATTACTAATTCTATTTAAATAACCTTTAACAGTTCCAATAATCAATATGGTAAATTACATTCTAACACTAATATTATCTATCATAATTCGCTTTTATATAATGTATCATTTCTATAAATACTACGTTATATCGTATATCTGTCTTTGTCGCTCGTTCAAGGCTTGACGACAAAGACAGAAAATCATTCTCCCCCCAGGTGATAATTCGCCTCACCTGGGTCATGTTCCTGGAGAGGTCGCACCTACCATCATGTATTACAGGAAGGGAAGCGTCGTCTGCGCGTGGGGGGGAAGTCGCGCATCGCATACGACAACATGGCCGACCTCGTCTCCGTGACTACACGTGTAGTCTGTTCGCGAAAAGCCTCCGGTGTACCGACACCGTCGAGGCCTTTCCCGCGTATTTATTAATTAATATTTCTCTTTTGACATGCAATGTCACAATATGTATTAGAATTCATTTTCAGTAAGTTTATTATTATTAAATATTCCAATTAGAATTCGTGCCTCTAGACAGTACTTATAATTGTTAAAACACCTTCACGAAGGTGTCAGCATTCGCAAGTATGGTTTCCAATAACACTTTCAAATGATGTGATAAAAAACATCTTAATTCTTACTCCAATCCTATGTTACTTATGTTTGCTTAAACTTCTACAGTTCTGCAATAGAAATACTGAAATCAAATCGACATAAGCAACAAGTATTTACCATGTAATACATTGTATTTTTTTTAATTAAATTTATATATTTTGCTTAAAATCTATAAAAATTTTTAATTTCCACAAAACGAAAAAAGGAACACTTCTTTTTTTGTATTCTCTTAAATAAACATGTCTATCCTTTCCGTTTTAATCAGTAGATAAAAATATTTATAGAAAATTAATAATCCACTTGTGCAAAATTAATTTGCATAACCCAATAAAAAAGTAATTTCTCTCTTTTTTAGGCTTTTTAACATAAAATAATACCTGTGACACCACACACGTTGATTAAGTATTTCACTTGAGTTATTTTGATGATCTTCTAATATCCTCTTATATATCGATGAGAGTAAGGTATCGTGTAAAATATTATGGTCAATATAGTTAGGAAAGACAAGAGATAGGGAGGGAGAGTAAGAATTAAAGATTTTTTTTATCAGATAACATTTTTAAAAAGTTGAGATTGGAAACCATACTGCGAATGTTGATCTTAGCGGAAGGTGTTTATATAAAGTACTGTCTAGAGGCACTAATACTATGTGGAATATTAATAATGAATAAATGAAAATTACTGAAAGTGAAAACTAATACATATTTAAAAAATTTCTATTGACATCTACAAAAATTGCCGCTGTATAAGATTCACATTTATATTATTTTATACAAAAAAAGGGTGGTGAAAATTTGCAATTAACAACATTGGTCCAACGTTGGATACCATATTTATTCACGTTGGGTAGCAACATTGGTCCAACTCTTGGGTATTAACACTGATCCAACGTTGGATACCAACATTAGTCCAACGTTGGGTATTAACATTGGTCCAACGTTGGATACCCACATCGGTCCAACGTTGGGGATCATATTTATGTAACGTTGGACACCAACATTGGTATAACATTGGTCCAACGTTGGGTACCAATATTGATGCAACGTTGGGTAGCAACATTGGTCCAACGTTGGGTATTAACATTTGTCCAACGTTGGATACCAACATTGGTCCAACGTTGGCTATACATTGGTCCAACGTTGGATACCAATATTGATTCAACGTTGGGTACCAACATTGGTCCAACGTTGGGTACCAATGTTGATTCAACGTTGGGTAGCAACATTGGTCCAACGTTGGGGTCCAACATTGGTCCAACGTTGGGGTCCAACGTTGGTCCAACATTGGGGACCAATATTATTTAACGTTGGGTAGCAACATTGGTACAACGTTGGGTACCAACTTTTGTCCAACGTTGGGGACCAATATTTATTTAACATTGGATACCAACGTGGATACCAACAGTGGTCCAACGTTGAGTATTAACATTCCCAAACCACTATGGCACAGGGATAAGCGATTATACTTGATTCTCTAAATTTTATACGATTTTTTTTGAAATATCGTTTATTTATTCGATTCTTTAAGAATGATACTCCAGAAACAAAGAGTCGATACTCCAAAAAACGAAGAATCGATACGATTATACGACAGCACTTATATGAATCACGAAAATATCGGTATTCCTTGGTCTACAAAACTTAAAACACGACAAGTGGTTTACAATACTTAGAACACGTAAAAACGGCAAAGAACCACTAAGCAGAGCAGGATAGTGTAAAACCATGCGGTGCCCTACCGTATTCCAATTACGACGTTGAAAAATGTATAAGTATCAAAGACTGAGTACTGATAATATAATAATGTAAATAGTAATAGTGAAATAGTGTTTATAAGTAAACAGAACTCTGTATAATCATAGAGGCTATTAGTATGTACAGCATAGCTATTACATTAAAGCATAGATTAACGAAAAAACTAATTTTGAAAACTTAATCTCCAAGTATTTTTAATTTTAAATATTCAACCCAATTTCTTTCTACAAAATTATATAAATAGTGTATCTAATACAACGGCAAGTATTATGTAGATGTCAATAGAAATTTTTTATATATGTATTAGAATTTCATTTTCAGTAAGTTTATTATTCATTATTAAATATTCCACCTAGTATTAGTGCCTCTAGACAGTACTTTATATAAAACACCTTCCGCGAAGGTGTCAGCATTCGCAAGTATGGTTTCTAATAACACTTTTAAAAATGTTATCTGATAAAAAAATCTTTAATTCTTACTCCAATCCCTAATTCTACTTATGTTTGCTTAAACCTCCATAAAGTTTCTGCAATAGAAAATACTGAAATCAAATCGACATAAGTAACATTACTTTTATTTAATATTTATATATTTTTTTTTTTTTTAAGTCCGAAAAAAGTTCCTGCAATAGAAAGTACTGAAATCAAAGCGGAATAATCGACAAGTATTATTTACCCTGTAATACATTGTATTTTTTTTAATTAAAACTATTATATATTTGCTTAAAATCCATTAAAAGTTTTTTTAATTTCCACAAAACTGAAAAAAGGAAACTTCTTTTATTGTATTCTCTTTAAATAAACATGTCTATCCTTTCCGTGCTTTACATCAGTAGATAAAATATTTATAGAATAATAATAATACACTTGTGCAAAATTAATTTCTGCATAACCAATAAAAAAGTAATTTCTCTCTTTTTATGCTCTTTAAATAAACTAATACCTGTACCACCGTTGATTAAGTATTTCATTTGGGTATTTTCTGACTTACTAATATCGTCTTATATATCGATGATAGTAAGTTATCGTGTAAAATAATATGGTCAAATATAGTAGAATAGGATGGGAGTAAGAATTAAAGATTTTTTTTATCAGATAACATTTTAAAGTGTGATTGGAAACCATACTTGCGAATGTTGACTCCTTCGTGGAAGGTTTTTTATATAAAGTGCTGTCTGAGGCACAAATTCTATGTTGCAATATTTAATAATGAATAATAAATACTGAAGTGATACTCTAATACCTATATAAAAAATTCTAATGACATCTACAAAATACTTGCCGCTGTATAAGATACACATTTATATTATTTTATACAAAAATGGGTTGAAAATTTGCAATTAACAACATTGGTCCAACGTTGGAGACCAATATTTATTCACCGTTGGGGTAGCAACATTGGTCCAACTTTGGGTATTAACATTGATCCAACGTTGGATACCAACATTAGTCCAACGTTGGGTATTAACATTGGTCCAACGTTGGATACAACATTGGTCCAACGTTGCGGACCATATTTATTTAACGTGGGACCAACATTGGTCCAACGTTGGGTACCTAACATTGGTCCACCGTCTGGATACCAACATTGGTCCTGAAGTGGATACCAACACTTGGTCCAAACGTTGGGGACCATATTGATTTAACGTTTGGATACCACATTGCGTCCAACGTTGGAGTACCACATTGGTCCAACGTTTGGGGACCAATATTTATTTACGTTCTCCGGGGATACCAACATTGGTCCAACGTTGGATACCAACATTGGTTCCAACGTTTGGACTTACCAAACTTGATGCAACTTGGGTACCAACGTTGGATACCAACATTGGTCCCAACGTTGAGTACCAACATTGGTTCCCCATACGTTGAGTATCCAACATTCCAAACCAACTATGGCACGGGATAAGCGATGTCCACTCGATTCTCTAAATTTTATTCGATTCTTTTTTTAAAATATCGTTTATTTATTCGATTCTTTAAGAATCGATACTCCAGAAACAAAGAATCCGTACTCCAAAAACGAAGAATCGATACGATTATACGACGAACCTATATGAATCACGAAAATATTATGTATGACGTGTTTACAAAACTTAAAACACGACAAGTGGTTTACAATACTTAGACACGTAAAACGGCAAAGAACCATAACGCAGAGCAGGATGGTGTAAAAACCATGCGGTGCCCTACCGTATTCCAATTTACGACGTTGAAAAATGTATAAGTATCAAAGACTGAGTACTGATAATATAATAATGTAAAAATAGTAATAGTGAAATAGTGTTTATAAGTTGTGAGGTAGAAACCTCACAGGGGGAGGATAGAAAAATTTGAAGCTCAATGCTTGTATTAAGGGGGAAAGTTTTCCTTGTTCGAACCTGAAAAAAGAATTATAAAAGATTTATATATATATTGAGAGCGAATAACATGATTTTATATACCCTTATACTAAAACTGGAACCGCTTACCTGGGCACAAACAAGACCTTCTGTCTTGTTTGTGCGTTGCTGACTCCCTAAGGCTCTGTAGGACTCGCTGTGGTGAGGTACGGTGTATAAATCCCTTGTCAACCTGGGGCGAGCTCCATCCTTGTTATCTTCTCACCATGGTGATTCGCTCAGGACCTGAAAAGGAAAGAAAATGTTATTAAAGTTTATGGTAGATAAAATGATGGTTAATTTAAGGATTAGGTTGTATAAAGGTAAAGGTAGGAAATAAAGGATGGAAAATAGAAAAGATGTGTGTATACTGGAAGTATGACAGGAGAGGTTAGGTCGTGTGTAAACAAACTATTGACTAGCTTGGTCCGGGTTATCCTCGCTACCAGGACTAAGAAATTTAATCCCTTTTGTTTAACAGAAGGTTATTAGCGATGGTAGAGGTCTATGTTATTGTTTGAATATTACTTACCTTATGGAGAAGGAAATTGATGCCGTTCAACTTGTCGTCACGCGAACACTCGAAAACGTCGTCGGTGATGCCGGGGAGGTCCAACGTCGGCCAGGAGTCTCGAGGTCCTCTGTATTCTCCGATCGGGCTCTCCGATAGTGTTTCGGCTAGTATTATTACGCACTTCACGAATAACTATACGTAAACAATACGCTCCCCCCGCGCGAATACGGCAGACATGATGTCTTCATGCAAGTTTTGATCAACGCGGTGGGGGCGCTCTGCCCATGCGCGTAAGCAGACGAGTTGGATGAGAGGCGCGCCGGCGGGGGGAACGAACGAACTACGGAATGACTCGCATATACGTGCGTGCGTAAGTAAGAGAGAGAAAGGAGATAGTACACTGCAAAGGTGGAGGCGCTTGACCATGCGGAATAGGAATTTGCAATTCTATTCCATCGGACTCTCCGATATTCATCGACGAGGAGCGAAATAGGTGGCGCTGCGGAACGAAGATCGGATAGCTAATTGAGAAAAAGGAATAAACCGATTGGTTAAATAAATAAGGAAGAAGGACCTTAGCGCCCCGAATCGGATTTTTCGAGAGATAATCGAGGACGAAGGAGAAAAAGGCGGTCATTCGGTGTTCGACCATAATAGTAGAACAACAGTAGTTTTTTTCTTTCTCATAGATCGGTATATTAGAATTTGGTTCGGAGAGATCATCATAGGAATAAAAAAAAAGGCATATAGAGACCTATTGTTGAGAAGAAGGAGAGTACAGCGAATATTGAAGGAGCGATTTTTATTTTTCTTTTGGGAGATTACCGAGTATACGCGAGAGGTTCACGGCAGAATATTTCTTGGCGGTGCTGTGGTGAGTGGTCTGCCTGGCCATTTTGTAATAATTTTTGTAACGAGCGAATTCCGCGGAGTGCGTGAGATATATCGCGTCTTGGAAATTTTCGGTGTTTAGCTTTCTTTTATTTTTGCTTTAACTTATGTGAATTTAAATCGCGAATAATATGAAATAAAAATATATATATATATATATGAATAGTTTGTGGTATTATTGGTAAAAGAAAATTGTAAAAGAGTTTCTCCCGTGTACACGCGGTGTGACTGATGCGAATTTGTACCGGTTAATTTCGATATAATTCAGTATAACCTGTAAATAAATATTTACATAACGAGCCTAAAATTTTAAGTAATAAATCTATTGTTAGATAGTTTATCAGATATTTGCATTCGAATCTTTTCGGCTCCCTTCCCCATTTCAGAGTATTGGACCAACGTTGGTTATCGCCACTGTCCGTGGTGGTGACGCAGGAACACCTTTACACCCTGGTGAGTCTCAAAACCCTGTCGACGGTCTGGCGCCCATTAATTAAATATCATTTGACCGTAGGGATTAACCACACAAAATATAATTAACACAAAATATATATAATTGATAATTCAGCGAAATTGTTAGTACGCCATAGTAGTCGTTGTACACGGAATCCTCTCAAGGAAATACAACGTTACAAAGTAAACAGAACTCTGTATAATCATAGAGGCTATTAGTATGTACAGCATAGCTATTACATTAAAGCATAGATTAACGAAAAACTAATTTTGAAAACTTAATCTCCAAGTATTTTTAATTTTAAATATTCAACCCAATTTCTTCTACAAAATTATATAAATATGTATCTAATACAACGGCAAGTATTATGTAGATGTCAATAGAAATTTTTTATATATGTATTAGAATTTCATTTTCAGTAAGTTTATTATTCATTATTAAATATTCCACATAGTATTAGTGCCTCTAGACAGTACTTTATATAAAACACCTTCCGCGAAGGTGTCAGCATTCGCAAGTATGGTTTCTAATAACACTTTTAAAAATGTTATCTGATAAAAAAATCTTTAATTCTTACTCCAATCCTAATTCTACTTATGTTTGCTTAAACTCCATAAAGTTTCTGCAATAGAAAATACTGAAATCAAATCGACATAAGTAACATTTACATTTATTTAATATTTATATATTTTTTTTTTTTTAGTCCGAAAAAAGTTCCTGCAATAGAAAGTACTGAAATCAAAGCGGAATAATCGACAAGTATTATTTACCATGTAATACATTGTATTTTTTTTAATTAAACTATTATATATTTTGCTTAAAATCCATTAAAAGTTTTTTTTAATTTCCACAAAACTGAAAAAAGGAAACTTCTTTTATTGTATTCTCTTTAAATAAACAATGTCTATCCTTTCCGTGCTTTACATCAGTAGATAAAAATATTTATAGAATAATAATAATACACTTGTGCAAAATTAATTTCTGCATAACCAATAAAAAAGTAATTTCTCTCTTTTTTATGCTCTTTAAATAAAATAATACCTGTACCACCGTTGATTAAGTATTTCATTTGGGTTATTTCTGACTTACAAATATCGTCTTATATATCGATGATAGTAAGTTATCGTGTAAAATAATATGGTCAAATATAAGTAGAAATAGGATGGGAGTAAGAATTAAAGATTTTTTTATCAGATAACATTTTAAAAGTGTGATTGGAAACCATACTTGCGAATGTTGACTCCTTCGTGGAAGGTGTTTTATATAAAGTGCTGTCTGGAGGCACAAATTCTATGTGCAATATTTAATAATGAATAATAAAATTACTGAAAGTGATACTCTAATACATATATAAAAAATTTCTAATGACATCTACAAAATACTTGCCGCTGTATAAGATACACATTTATATTATTTTATACAAAAAATTGGGTTGAAAATTTGCAATTAACAACATTGGTCCAACGTTGGATACCAATATTTATTCACCGTTGGGTAGCAACATTGGTCCAACTTTGGGTATTAACATTGATCCAACGTTGGATACCAACATTAGTCCAACGTTGGGTATTAACATTGGTCCAACGTTGGATACCAACATTGGTCCAACGTTGCGGACCAATATTTATTTAACGTTGGATACCAACATTGGTCCAACGTTGGGTAATAACATTTGTCCAACGTTGGATACCAACATTGGTCCGACGTTGGATACCAATATTGATTCAACGTTGGGTACCAACATTGGTCCAACGTTGGGTACCAATGTTGATTCAACGTTGGGTAGCAACATTGGTCCAATGTTGGGGACCAACATTGGTCCAACGTTGGATACCAACAGTAGTCCAACGATGGGTATTAACATTGGTCCAACGTTGGATACCAAAATTGGTCCAACGTTGGGGACCAATATCTATTTAACGTTGCATACCAACATTGGTCCAACCTTGGATACCAACATTGGTCCAACGTTGGATACCAACATTGGTCCAACGTTGGGGACCAATATTTATTCAACGTTGGGTAGCAACATTGGTCCAACTTTGGGTATTAACATTGATCCAACGTTGGATACCAACATTAGTCCAACGTTGGGTATTAACATTGGTCCAATGTTGGATACCAACATTGGTCCAACGTTGTGGACCAATATTTATTTAACGTTGGAAACCAACATTGGTCCAACGTTGGATACCAACATTGGTCCAACGTTGGATACCAATATTGATGCAACGTTGGGTAGCAACATTGGTCCAACGTTGGGTATTAACATTTGACCAACGTTGGATACCAACATTGGTCCAACGTTGGATACCACATTAATCCAACGTTGGGTACCAATATTGATGCAACGTTGGGTACCAACGTTGGATACCAACATTGGTCCAACGTTGAGTACCAACATTCCAAACCAACTATGGCACAGGGATAAGCGATTCCACTCGATTCTCTAAATTTTATTCGATTCTTTTTTTAAAATATCGTTTATTTATTCGATTCTTTAAGAATTGATACTCCAGAAACAAGAATCGATACTCCAAAAACGAAGAATCGATACGATTATACGACAGCACTTATATGAATCACGAAATATTATGTATTACGTGGTTTACAAAACTTAAAACACGACAAGTGGTTTACAATACTTAGAACACGTAAAACGGCAAAGAACCAATACGCAGAGCAGGATGGTGTAAAAACCATGCGGTGCCCTACCGTATTCCAATTTACGACGTTGAAAAATGTATAAGTATCAAGACTGAGTACTGATAATATAATAATGTAAAAATAGTAATAGTGAAATAGTGTTATAACTAAACAGAAATCTGTATAATCATAGAGGCTATTAGTATGTACAGCATAGCTATTACATTAAAGCATAGATTAACGAAAAACTAATTTTGAAAACTTAATCTCCAAGTATTTTTATTTTAAATATTCAACCCAATTTCTTGTATAAAATTATATAAATGTGTATCTAATACAAGGGCAAGTATTATGTAGATGTCAATAGAAATTTTTATATATGTTTAGAATTTCATTTTCAGTAAGTTTATTATTCATTATTATATATTCCACATAGAATTAGTGCCTCTAGACAGTACTTTATATAAAACACCTTCCACGAAGGTGTCAGCATTCGCAAGTATGGTTTCCAATAACACTTTTAAAAATGTTATTTGATAAAAATATCTTTAATTCTTACTCCAATCCTATTTCTATTATGTTTGCTTAAACTTCATGCAGTTTCTGCAATAGAAAATGCTGAATCAAATCGACATAAGCAACAAGTATCTTTAATTAAATATTTATATATTTTTTTTTTGCTTAAACTCCATAAAGTTTGTGCAATAGAAAATACTGAATTCAAATCGACATAAGTAACAATTATTTTTATTTAATATTTATATATTTTTTTTTGTTTAAAGTCCGAAAAAAGTTCCTGCAATAGAAAGTACTGAAATAAAAGCGGATAATCGACAAGTATTATTTACCATGTAATACATTGTATTTTTTTAATTAAACTATTATATATTTTGCTTAAAATCCATTAAAAGTTTTTTTAATTTCCACAAAACTGAAAAAAGGAAACTTCTTTATTGTATTCTCTTTAAATAAACAATGTCTATCCTTTCCGTGCTTTACATCAGTAGATAAAAATATTTATATGAATAATAATAATACACCTTGTGCAAAATTAATTTCTACATAACCAATAAAAAAGTAATTTCTCTCTTTTTTATGCTCTTTAAATAAAATAATACCTGTACCACCGTTGATTAAGTATTTCATTTGGGTTATTTCTGACTTAACAAATATCGTCTTATATATCGATGATAGTAAGTTATCGTGTAAAATAATATGGTCAAATATAAGTAGAAATAGGATGGGAGTAAGAATTAAAGATTTTTTTATCAGATAACATTTTAAAAGTGTGATTGGAAACCATACTTGCGAATGTTGACTCCTTCGTGGAAGGTGTTTTATATAAAGTGCTGTCTAGAGGCACAAATCTATGTGCAATATTTAATAATGAATAATAAATTACTGAAAGTGATCTCTAATACATATATAAAAAATTTCTAATGACATCTACAAAATACTTGCCGCTGTATAAGATACACATTTATATTATTTTATACAAAAAAATTGGGTTGAAAATTTGCAATTAACACATTGGTCCAACGTTGGATACCATATTTATTCAACGTTGGGTAGCAACATTGGTCCAACTTTGGGTATTAACATTGATCCAACGTTGGATACCAACATTAGTCCAACGTTGGGTATTAACATTGTCCAACGTTGGATACCAACATTGGTCAACGTTGCGGACCAATATTTATTTAACGTTGGATACCAACATTGGTCCAACGTTGGGTATTAACATTTGTCCAACGTTGGATACCAACATTGGTCCAACGTTGGGTATTAACATTTGTCCAACGTTTGGATACCACATTGGTCCAACGTTGGATACCAATATTGATTCAACGTTGGGTACCAAGATTGGTCCAACGTTGGGTACCAATGTTGATTCAACGTTGGGTAGCAACATTGGTCCAACGTTGGGGACCAACATTGGTCCAACGTTGGATACCAACATTAGTCCAACGATGGGTATTAACATTGGTCCAACGTTGGATACCAACATTGCTCCAACGTTGGGGACCAATATCTATTTAACGTTGCATACCAACATTGGTCCAACGTTGGATTACCAACATTGGTCCAACGTTGGATACCAACATTGGTCCAACGTTGGGTACCAATATTGATGCAACGTTGGGTAGCAACATTGGTCCAACGTTGGGTATTAACATTTGTCCAACGTTGGATACCAACATTGGTCCAACGTTGGCTATTAACATTGGTCCAACGTTGGATACCAATATTGATTCAACGTTGGGTACCAACATTGGTCCAACGTTGGGTACCAATGTTGATTCAACGTTGGGTAGCAACATTGGTCCAACGTTGGGGACCAATATTTATTTAACGTTGGGTAGCAACATTGGTCCAACGTTGGGGACCAATATTTATTTAACGTTGGGGACCAATATTATTTAACGTTGGATACCAACGTTGGATACCAACATTGGTCCAACGTGAGTACCAACATTCGAAACCAACTATGGCACAGGGATAAGCGATTCTACTCGATTCTAGAATTTTATTCGATTCTTGTTTTAAATTATCGTTTATTTTATTCGATTCTTTAAGAATTGATACTCCAGAAACAAAGAATCGATACTCCAAAAACGAAGAATCGATGCGATTATACGACAACACTTATATGAATCACGAAAATATTCTGTATTACGTGGTTTACAAAACTTAAATCACGACAAGTGGTTTACAATACTTAGAACACGTAAAGCGGCAAAAAAATCACTAAGCAGAGCAGGATGGTGTAAAAACCATGCGGTGCCCTACCGTATTCCATTTTACGACGTGAAAAATGTATAAGTAACAAAGACTGAGTACTGATAATATAATAATATAAAAAATAGTAATAGTAAATTAGTGTCTATAAGTAAACAGAAATCTGTATAATCATAGGAGGCTATTAGTATGTACAGCATAGCTATTACATTACAGCATAGATTAACGAAAAACTAATTTTGAAAACTTAATCTCCAAGTATTTTTAATTTTAAATATTTCAACCCAATTTCTTCTACAAAAATTATATAAATATGTATCTAATACAACGGCAAGTATTATGTAGATGTCAATAGAAATTTTTTATATGTATTAGAAATTTCATTTTCAGTAAGTTTATTATTCATTATTAAATATTCCACATAGTATTAGTGGCCTCTAGACAGTACTTTATATAAAACACCTTCCGCGAAGGTGTCAGCATTCGCAAGTATGGTTTCTAATAACACTTTTAAAATATGTTATCTGATAAAAAAAATCTTTAATTCTTACTCCAATCCTATTCTACTTATGTTTGCTTAAACTTCATACAGTTTCTGCAATAGAAAATACTGAAATCAAATCGACATAAGCAACAAGTTTCTTTAATTAAATATTATATATTTTTTTTTTGCTTAACTCCATAAAGTTTCTGCAATAGAGAATACTGAAGTCAAATCGACATAAGTAACAATTATTTTTATTTAATATTTATATATTTTTTTTGGTTTAAAGTCCGAAAAAAGTTCCTGTAATAGAAAGTACTGAAATCAAAGCGGAATAATCGACAAGTATTATTTACCGTGTAATACATTGTATTTTTTTTAATTAAACTTTTATATATTTTGCTTAAAATCCATTAAAAGTTTTATTAATTTCCACAAACCGAAAAAAGGAAACTTCTTTTTTTGTATTCTCTTTAATAACATTATCTATCCTTTCCGTGCTTTACATCAGTAGATAAAAATTATTATTATAGAATAATAATAATTCATTTGTGCAAAATTAATTTCTGCATAACCAATAAAAAACTAATTTCTCTCTTTTTTATGCTCTTTAAATAAATACTACCTGTACCACCGTTGATTAAGTATTTCACTCGAGTTATTTTGACTTACTAATATCCTCTTATAGTACGATGATAGTAAGTTATCGTGTAAAATAATATGGTCAAATATAAGTAGAAATAGGATGGGAGTAATAATTAAGATTTTTTTATCAGATAACATTTTAAAAGTGTGATTGGAAACCATACTTGCGAATGTTGACTCCTTCGTGGAAGGTGTTTTATATAAAGTGCTGTCTAGAGGCACAAATTCTATGTGCAATATTTAATAATTAATAATAAATTACTGAAAGTGATACTCTAATACATATATAAAAAATTTCTATTGACATCTACAAATACTTGCCGCTGTATAAGATACACATTTATATTATTTTATACAAAAAATTGGGTTGAAAATTTGCAATTAATAACATTAGTCCAACGTTGGATACCAATATTTATTCAACGTTGGGTAGCAACATTGGTCCAACTTTGGGTATTAACATTGATCCAACGTTGGATACCACATTAGTCCAACGTTGGTATCCATTGGTCCAAGTGGATACCAACATTGGTCCAACGTTGGGACCAATATTATTAACGTTGGTACCATCATTGACACGTTGGATACCAACATTGGTCCAACGTTGGATACCAACATTGATGCAACGTTGGGTAGAAACATTGGTCCAACGTGGGTATTAACATTTGTCAACGTTGGATACCAAACATTGGTCCCAACGTTGGATACCAATATTTATTCAACGTTGGGTAGCAACATTGGTCCAACTTGGGTATTAACTGATCCAACGTTGGATACCAACATTGTCCAACGTGGGTATTAACATTGGCCAAGTTGGATACCAACATTGGTCTAACGTTGGATATCAACATTAGTCCAACGATGGGTATTAACATTGGTCCAACGGTGGATACCAACATTGGTCCAACGTGGGGACCAATATTATTTAACGTTGCATACCAACATTGGTCCAACGTTGGATAAACATGGGCCACGTTGGATACCAAACATTGGTCCAACGTTGGTACCAATTGATGCAACGGTGGGTAGCAACATTGGTCCAACGTTGGGTATTAACATTTGTCCAACGTTGGATACCAACATTGGTCCAACGTTGGCTATAACATTGGTCCAACGTTGGATACCAATATGATTCAACGTGGGTACCAACATTGGTCCAACGTTGGGTACCAATGTTGATTCAACGTTGGGTAGCAACATTGGTCAACGTTGGGGACCAACATTGGTCCAACGTTGGGGACCAATATATATTAACGTTGGGTAGCTACATCGGTCCCAACGTGGGGACCAATATTTATTAACGTTGGATACCAACATTGGTCCAACGGGGGACCAATATTATTTAACGTTGGATACCAACGTTGGATACCAACATTGGTCCAACGTTGAGTACCAACATTCCAAACCAACATGGCACAGGGATAAGCGATACTATCGATTCTATAATTTTATCGATTCTTTTTTTTAAATTATCGTTTATTTATTCGATTCTTTAAGAATTGATACTCCAGAAAAAAAGAATGATACTCCAAAAACGAAGAACGATGCGATTATACGACAGCACTTATATGAATCACGAAATATTCTTTACGTGGTTTACAAACTTAAACGCCGAAAGGTTTTACAATACTTAGAACACGTAAAACGGCAAAAACACTAAGACGAGCAGGATGGGTGTAAAAACCAATGCCGTGCCCTACCGTATTCCATTTTACGACGTTGAAGAAATGTATAAGTAACAAGACTGAGTATGATAAATAATATAAAAATAGAGAGTAAATTAGGGTCTATAAGTAAACAGAAATCTGTAATAATAGAGGTATAGTATGTACAGCATAGCTATTACATACAGCATAGATTAACGACAAAACTATTTTGAAAACTTAATCTCCAGTATTTTTAATTTTAATATTCAACCCAATTCTTGTACCAAATTATATAAATATGTATCTAATACAACGGCAAGTATTATGTAGATGTCAATAGAAATTTTTATATCTGTATTAGAATTCATTTCAGTAAGTTTATTATGTTCATTATTAAATATTCCACATAGAATTAGTGCCTCTAGACAGTACTTTATATAAAACACCTTCCACGAAGGTGTCAGCATTCGCAAGTATGGTTTCTAATAACACTTTTAAAAAATGTTATCTGATAAAAAATCTTTAATTCTTCCTCCAATATATTTCTACTTATGTTTGCTTAAACTTCATACAGTTCTGCAATAGAATATACTGAATCAAATCGACATAAGCAACAGTATCTTTAATTAATATTTATTATATTTTTTTTCTTAAACTCCATAGTTTTCTGCAATAGAGAACTACTGAAGTCAAATCGACATAAGTAACATTATTTATTTAATATTTATATATTTTTTGTTTAAAGTCTGAAAAAAGTTCTGCAATAGAAAGTACTGAAATCAAAGCGAATAATCGCAAGATTTACCGTGTATACATGTATTTTTAATTAAACTTTTATATTTTGCTTAACAATCCATTAAAAGTTTTTATTAATTTCACAAACTGAAAAAGGCAACTTCTTTGTATTCTCTTAAAAAACAATGTCTATCCTTTCCGTGCTTTAATCAGTAGATAAATATTTATAGGATAATAATAAGCATTTGTGCAAAATTAATTTCTGCAAACCAATAAAATAATTCTATCTTTTTTAGCTCTTTAAATAAAATATACCTGTACCACCGTTGATTAAGTATTTCACTTGAGTTATTTTGACTACTATATCCTCTTGTATATCGATGATAGTAAGTTATCGTGAAAATAATGGTCAAATCTAAGTAGAAATAGGAGGGAGTAAGAAGTAAATATTTTTTTTTCAGATAACATTTTTAAAAGTGTGATTGGAAACCATACTTGCGAATGTTGACTCCTTCGTGTAAGGGTGTTCTATATAAAGTACTGTCTAGAGGCACAAATTCTAGTGGAATATTGAATAATGATAAATAATTTCTATTGACATCTACAAAATACTTGCGCTGTATAAGATACAAATTTATATATTTATACAAAAAATGGGTTGAAAATTTGCAATTAACAACGTTTGGTCCAACGTTGGATACCATATTTATTCACCGTTGGGTATTAACATTTGTCCAACGTTGATACCATTGGTCCAACGTTGGCTATTAACATTGGTCCAACGTTGGATACCAATATTGATTCAACGTTGGGTACCAACATTGGTCCAACGTTGGGTCCAATATGATTCAACGTTGGGTAGCAACATTGGTCCAACGTTATGGACCAACATTGGTCCAAAGTTGGGGACCAATATTATTTAACGTTGGGTAGCAACATTGGTCCAACGGGTCAAACATTGGTCCAACGTTGGGGACCAATATTTATTAACGTTGTACCAACATTGGTTCCAACGTTGGGTACCAACATTGGTCCAACGTGGGGACCAATATTTATTTAACGTTGGATACCACGTTGGATACCAACATTGGTCCAACGTTGAGTACCAAATTCCAAACCAACTATGGCACAGGGATAAGCGATTCTACTCGATTCTCTAAATTTTATTCTATTCTTTTTTTAAAATATCGTTTATTTATTCGTTCTTTAGGAATGATACTGCAGAAACAAAGAATTGATACTCCAAAAACGAAGAATCGATGCGATTATACGACAGCACTTATATGAATCACGAAAGATTCTGTATTGCGTGGTTTACAAAACTTAAACACGACAAGTGGTTTACAATACTTAGAACACGTAAAACTGCAAAGAACCACTAAGCAGAGCAGGATGGTGTAAAAAACCATGCGGTGCCCTACCGTATTCCATTTACGACGTTGAAAATGTATATAAGTATCAAAGACTGAGTACTGATAATAATAATATAAAATAGTAATAGTGAATTAGTGTCTATAAGTATAACAGAAATCTGTATAATCATATAGGGCTATAGTATGTACAGCATAGCTATTCTACAGCATAGATTAACGAAAAACAATTTGAAAAACTTAATCTCCAAGTATTTTAATATTTAAATAAACCAATTTCTTGTAAAATTAATATAATGTGTATCTAACAACGGCAAGTATTATGTAGATGTCAATAGAAATTTTTTATACAGGTATTAGAATTTCATTTTCAGTAAGTTATTAGCATTATATAAAATTCCACATAGAATTAGTGCCTCTAAACAGTACTTATATAAAACACTTCCACGAAGGTGTCAGCATTCACAAGTATGGTTTCCACACTTTAAAAGTGTTATCTGATAAAAAATCTTTAATTCTTACTCCAATCCTAATTCTACTTATGTTTGCTTAAACTCCTAAAGTTTCGCCGGAGCCTAACAAACGGTAGTTATTTTTCGCCACAGCTCGACGAACGGTACTACTCTCTCGGCAACATCTGGCGAATAGTACTGCTTTTCCGCCAAAGCTCGGCGAGAGGTGATACTTTTCGCCAAACTCGAAGAGAGATGATACTTTTCGCCAAAGCTCGGTGAGAGGTGATACTTTTCACAAAAGCGAATGTTAACGGTACTTCTTTCGCCAGAATAATCGAAAGGTAATACTTTTCACCAGAGCTAAGTGAAAGGTAAAATTTTCGCGAAGGAAATATTAAACGTTGCTACTCTTCATTTTACGCCCTGAATGGTGCTTTTTTTCGCCATTCGTTCTGGTCGGAAATACTTTTCGCACCAAGCTGTGAAGCGTGCTAGTCTTCGTCCCAGGTGTCGATATACACACACGTATGTGATTTTATATGTGTACTGAAACTCTAAATATACGCTTACGTACACGAGTATATATTTATATATATTGGAAGCGTAAGAATATGAGAAGTAATATCAGTACGCGTGTAAACAAGAAAGAGAGAGAAGCACCGCTGAAAGAGAAAGAGAGAGAGAGAGACCCAATTATCGAGGAACATACCTCGAAGCGCGCGCTTCCCCCTCTACTAGTTTTTCGCTATTGTGCTCAGTGTCGGATTGTGCGTAGTCAGGTGTCGATTTCTACGATAACCGTACTTAAAACATAAATTATAAATTTTGCAGCTACATAGAGCTGTTGAAAGATACTTTCCCCCCTAGCTATAATTAAAATTAAGGTAATTGTAATATTACTCTTGGCAGCATATGTTTATTTTTTTAAAAATATGTGAAATACATTGCGTGTAGCATTACGGCAGATATAGATTCATTGAATATGAGACGTATTTCACATTTCTTTAAAAAAATAAACATTTGCTGCCAAGAGTAATATTACAATTACCTTAATTTTAATTATAGCTAGGGGGGAAAGTATCTTTCAACAGCTCTATGTAGCTGCAAAATTTATAATTTATGTTCGAAGTACGTTTATCGTAGAAATCGACACCTGACTACAGCGCCATTCGAAGCCTCGAGATCGAGCGGCTATCAACGGAGGCTATGGCTCCGACATCCCAGTCCCCAGAAAACACTTCGTGGAATCAATTGCCTAAAACACTAGTTCGTATATACGTAAAAATACATAATTTTGTTTTTACAAAAGTCTTGTGCGGCTACATTATTTTCATCGTATAACAGTTTTTAATATGGCTGACGATTTAACGAAACATTTGTTAACAGAATGGAATTTGGAAGAGTACATTGCTTCATTTGATGATAAATTAAAATTACAACATTTATAATATTTGGTTGCTATGCATAGCACTGAAAAATAGTTATGTTATTTGTTTCATGTAATTTTTTGACAGAAAACAAAATTAAATATGAGATTTTATGCGAAATAAGCGATAATATGCTGGAATGTTTAATCAAGCCTATTGGTGATAGAGTTTTATTTCGATGAATTTTACAGCAACCTTTCGAAGCAGAGGAAAATTCATGTTCTAATATACTGCAAGATTGTTCGAATGTAAACCCGAACAGGAAATTGGTAAGCTTTAATACAGTAAATATTAATATTAATTAAATAATTTACGGTTCAGTTTGATTAGAAGGAGAATTCGACATCTTCTCTTTATGTCTAAAAAAATTACGCGATTACTTACAAGGAGAGGTCAGACCCTTTGGAAAACGGATCCTTTCCAAACTCTAGAATATAATTTCTACTATAAAATCATGCAGAAAGCCGAAAATTTAAAGTCACAATTTAATGATTTATTTAGCGCAAAATTTCGTCTAATTCTTATTTCTCCCATAACTTTTGACCATCTTAAAATATTTGAGCTTCCTTTTTTTTTAAAACGTATCTACTCGATCTCAGCTTTCTTTCAAAATTTAGTTTATACGTACATCTTTAATTGTTTCTGAGTTATAAGCATTCAAACTCAACGGTTTTTTCGGCGAGATTTTTCATTATTTGCTTATATCTATCGTAAAAATTGGCAATGGACACTAAAACTCCGGCTTTCTGCATGATTTTATAGTAGAAATTATATCTTACACTTTGGTAAGGATCCGTTTTCCAAAGGGTGTGACCTCTCCTTGTTAGTTTAATTAAACAAAACCTCAGACGTTAGATGTAATAAAGATCGCATTTCTGTCGAAAAAATATTTAAATAATATTGTTTGGCTTTGGTAAAAAGTTATCTACTAAACAAAGAAGTTATAGAGTATTATAATAGAAATTTATAGTTTTAACTAATTTATCGTAATAGTAATATCAGTAATGTAACTTATATCAAATGTAAGGTATTTTTGGTAGATTTCAATTACTTTTGATATAAATGCGAAATGATCATTGACAAGGAGAAAATATATCCATAATTTTTAACTGTTATTTTTTCTTTATTAACCTTTTATCTGTATACAATGTATAGCTTGCCAATATCAATGATACTGTTGAAAGAGTGCTAAATTAGATATAGAAACCGTGGAGAATTCAAATAAGGAGGGAGAACGAGATTTGGAAGTAGAAGAAGAAACGTTGGGTACCAACATTGGTCCAACGTTGAGTACCAACATTGGTCCAACGTTGGGTACCAATATTGATTTAACGTTGGATACCAACATTGGTCCAACGTTGAGTACCAATATTGATTTAACGTTGGATACCAACATTGGTCCAACGTTGAGTACCAACATTCCAAACCAACCATGTCACAGGGATGGGCGATTCTACTCGATTCTCTAAAATTTATTCGACTCTATTTTTAAAGTATCGATTATTTATTCGATTCTTGAAGAATCGATACATCTATACGACAGTACTTAATGAATCACGAAAATATTCTGTATTACGTGGTTTACAAAACTTAAAACACGACAAGCGGTTTACAATACTTAGAACACGTAAAACGGCAAAGAAACACTAAGCAGAGCAGGATGGTGTAAAAACCATGCGGTGCCCTACCGTATTCCATTTTACGACGTTGAAAAATGTATAAGTATCAAAGACTGAGTACTGATAATATAATAATATAAAAATAGTAATAGTGAATTAGTGTCTATAAGTAAACAGAAATCTGTATAATCATAGAAGCTATTAGTATGTATAGCATAGCTATTTCATTACAACATAGATTAACGAAAAACTAATTTTGAAAACTTAATCTCCAAGTATTTTTAATTTCAAATTTTCAATCCAATTTTTTGTATAAAATTATATAAATGTGCATCTAATACAACGGCAAGTATTTTGTAGCTGTCAATAGAAATTTTTTATATATGTATTAGAGTTTCACTTTTAGTAATTTTATTATTCATTATTAAATATGCCACATAGAATTTGTGCCTCTTGACAGTACTTTATATAAAACACCTTCCACGAAGGTGTCAGCATTCGCAAGTATGGTTTCCAATAACACTTTTAAAAATGTTATCTGATAAAAAAATCTTTAATTCTTACTCCAATCCTATTTCTACTTATGTTTGCTTAAACTTCATACAGTTTCTGCAATAGAAAATACTGAAATCAAATCGACATAAGTAACAATTATTTTTATTTAATATTTATATATTTTTTTTTGTTTAAAGTCCGAAAAAAGTTCCTGCAATAGAAAGTACTGAAATCAAAGCGGAATAATCGACAAGTATTATTTACCACGTAATACATCGTATTTTTTTTAATTAAACTTTTATATATTTTGCTTAAAATTCATTAAAAGTTTTTATTAATTTCCACAAAACTGAAAAAAGGAATCTTCTTTTTTTGTGTTCTCTTTAAATAAACAATGTCTATCCTCTCCGTGCTTTACATCAGTAGATAAAAATTATTATAGAATAATAATAATTCATTTGTGCAAAATTAATTTCTGCATAACCAATAAAAAAGTAATTTCTCTCTTTTTTATGCTATTTAAATAAAATAATACCTGTACCACCGTTGATTAAGTATTTCATTTGGGTTATTTCTGACTTACTAATATCCTCTTATATATCGATGATAGTAAGTTATCGTGTAAAATAATATGGTCAACTATAAGTAGAAATAGGATGGGAGTAAGAATTAAAGATTTTTTTATCAGATAACATTTTAAAAGTGTGATTGGAAACCATACTTGCGAATGTTGACTCCTTCGTGGAAGGTGTTTTATATAAAGTGCTGTCTAGAGGCACAAATTCTATGTGCAATATTTAATAATGAATAATAAAATTACTGAAAGTGATACTCTAATACATATATAAAAAATTTCTATTGACATCTACAAAATACTTGCCGCTGTATAAGATACACATTTATATTATTTTATACAAAAAATTGGGTTGAAAATTTGCAATTAACAACATTGGTCCAACGTTCGATACCAATATTTATTCAACGTTGGGTAGCAACGTTGGTCCAACTTTGGGTATTAACATTGATCCAACGTTGGATACCAACATTAGTCCAACGTTGGGTATTAACATTGGTCCAACGTTGGATACCAACATTGGTCCAACGTTGGGGACCAATATTTATTTAACGTTGGATAACAACATTGGTCCAACGTTGGGTATTAACATTTGTGCAACGTTGGGTACCAATATTGATGCAACGTTGGGTAGCAACATTGGTCCAACGTTGAGTATTAACATTTGTCCAACGTTGGAGACCAACATTGGTCCAACGTTGGTTATTAACATTGGTCCAACGTTGGATACCAATATTGATTCAACGTTGGGTACCAACATTGGTCCAACGTTGGGTATCAATGTTGATTCAACGTTGGGTAGCAACATTGGTCCAACGTAGGGGACCAACATTGGTCCAACGTTGGGGACCAACATTGGTCCAACGTTGGGGACCAACATTGGTCCAACGTTGAGGACCAATATTTATTTAACGTTGGGTAGCAACATTGGTCCAACGTTGGGGACCAATATTTATTTAACATTGGATACCAACATTGGTCCAACGTTGGGGACCAATATTTATTTAACGTTGGATACCAACGTTGGATACCAACATTGGTCCAACATTGAGTACCAACATTCGAAACTAACTATGGCACAGGGATAAGCGATTCTACTCGAATATCTAAATTTTATTCGATTCTTTTTTTAAAATATCGTTTATTTATTCGATTCTTTAAGAATTGATACTTCAGAAACAAAGAGTCGATACTCCAAAAACGAAGAATCGATGCGATTATACAACAGCACTTATATGAATCACGAAAATATTCTGTATTACGTGGTTTACAAAACTTAAAACACGACAAGTGGTTTACAATACTTAGAACACGTAAAACGGCAAAGAATCACAAAGCAGAGCAGGATGGTGTAAAAACCATGCGGTGCCCTACCGTATTCCATTTTACGACGTTGAAAAATGTATTAGTATCAAAGACTGAGTACTGATAATATAATAATATAAAAATAGTAATAGTAAATTAGTGTCTATAAGTAAACGGAAATCTGTATAATCATAGAGGCTATTAGTATGTACAGCATAGCTATTACATTACAGCATAGATTAACGAAAAACTAATTTTGAAAACTAATTCTCCAAGTATTTTATATTTTAAATATTCAACCCAATTACTTGTACAAAATTATATAAATATGTATCTAATACAACGGCAAGTATTATGTAGATGTCAATAGAAATTTTTTATATATGTATTAGAATTTCATTTTCAGTAAGTTTATTATTCATTATTAAATATTCCACATAGAATTAGTGCCTCTAGACAGTACTTTATATAAAACACATTCCACGAAGGTGTCAGCATTCGCAAGTATGGTTTCCAATAACACTTTTAAAAATGTTATCTGATAAAAAAATCTTTAATTCTTACTCCAATCCTATTTCTACTTATGTTTGCTTAAACTTCATACAGTTTCTGTAATAGAAAATACTGAAATCAAATCGACATAAGCAACAAGTATCTTTAACTAAATATTTATATATTTTTTTTTTGCTTAAACTCCATAAAGTTTCTGCAATAGAAAATACTGAAATCAAATCGACATAAGTAACAATTATTTTTATTTAATATTTATATATTTTGCTTAAAATCCATTAAAAGTTTTTATTAATTTACACAAAACTGAAAAAAGGAAACTTCTTTTATTTTATTCTCATTAAATAAACAATGTCTATCCTTTCCGTGCTTTACATCAGTAGATAAAAATATTTATAGAATAATAATAATTCATTTGTGCAAAATTGATTTCTGCATAACCAATAAAAAAGTAATTTCTCTCTTTTTCATGCTTTTTAAATAAAATAATACCTGTACCACCGTTGATTAAGTATTTCACTTGAGTTATTTTTGACTTACTAATATCCTCTTATATCTCGATGATAGTAAGTTATCGTATAAAATAATATAGTCAAATATAAGTAGAAATAGGATGGGAATAAGAATTAAAGATTTTTTTATCAGATAACATTTTTAAAAGGGAGATTGGAAACCATACTTGCGAATGTTGACTCCTTAGCGGAAGGTGTTTTATATAAAGTACTGTCTAGAGGCACTAATACTATGTGGAATATTTAATAATGAATAATAAAATTACTGAAAGTGAAACTATAATACATATTTAAAAAATTTCTATTGACATCTACAAAATATTTGCCGCTGTATAAGATTCACATTTATATTATTTTATACAAAAAATTGGGTTGAAAATTTGCAATTAACAACATTGGTCCAACGTTGGATACCAAAATTTATTCAACGTTGGGTAGCAACATTGGTCCAACTTTGGGTATTAACATTGATCCAACGTTGGATACCAACATTAGTCCAACGTTGGGTATTAACATTGGTCCAACGTTGGATACCAACATTGGTCCAACGTTGGAGACCAATATTTATTTAACGTTGGACACCAACATTGGTCCAACATTGGTCCAACGTTGGGTATTAACGTTTGTCCAACGTTGGATACCAACATTGGTCCAACGTTGGCTATTAACATTGGTCCAACGTTGGATACCAATATTAATTCAACGTTGGGTACCAACATTGGTCCAACGTTGGGTACCAATGTTGATTCAACGTTGGGTAGCAACATTGGTCCAACGTTGGGGTCCAACATTGGTCCAACGTTGGGGTCCAACGTTGGTCCAACGTTGAGGACCAATATTTATTTAACGTTGGGTAGCAACATTGGTCCAACGTTGGGTACCAACATTGGTCCAACGTTGGGTACCAACATTGGTCCAAGGTTGGGGACCAATATTTATTTAAAGTTGTATACCAACGTTGGATACCAACTTTGGTCCAACGTTGAGTACCAACATTCCAAACCAACTATGGCATAGGGATAAGCGATTCTACTCGATTCTCTAAATTTTATTCATTTCTTTTTTTAAAATATCGTTTATTTATTCGATTCTTTAAGAATTGATACTTCAGAAACAAAGAATCGATACTCCAAAAACGAAGAATCGATACGATTATACGACAGCACTTATATGAATCACGAAAATATTCTGTATTACGTGGTTTACAAAACTTAAAACACGACAAGTGGTTTACAATACTTAGAACACGTAAAACTGCAAAGAACCACTAAGCAGAGCAGGATGGTGTAAAAACCATGCGATGCCCTACCGTATTCCAATTTACGACGTTGAAAAATGTATAAGTATCAAAGACTGAGTATTGATAATATAATAATATAAAAATAGTAATAGTGAAATAGTGTCTATAAGTAAACAGAAATCTGTATAATCATAGAGGCTATTAGTAAGTACAGCATAGCTTTTACATTAAGCATAGATTAACGAAAAACTAATTTTGAAAACTTAATCTCCAAGTATTTTTAATTTTAAATATTCAACCCAATTTCTTGTATAAAATTATATAAATGTGTATCTAATACAACGGCAAGTATTTTTTATATATGTATTAGAATTTCATTTTCAGTAAGTTTATAATTCATTATTAAATATTCCACATAGAATTAGTGCCTCTAGACAGTAATTTATATAAAACACCTTCCACGAAGGTGTCAAGCATTCGCAAGTATGGTTTCCAATAACACTTTTAAAAATGTTATTTGATAAAAATATCTTTAATTCTTACTCCAATCCTATTTCTACTTATGTTTGCTTAAACTCCATAAAGTTTCTGCAATAGAAAATACTGAATTAAATCGAAATAAGTAACAATTATTTTTATTTAATATTTATATATTTTTTTTTGTTTAAAGTCCGAAAAAAGGTCCTGCAATAGAAAGTACTGAAATCAAAGCGGAATAATCGACAAGTATTATTTACCATGTAATACATTGTATTTTTTTTAATTAAACTTTTATATATTTTGCTTAAAATCCATTAAAAGTTTTTATTAATTTCCACAAAACTGAAAAAAGAAAACTTCTTTTTTTGTATTCTCTTTAAATAAACATTGTCTATCCTTTCCGTGCTTTACATCAGTAGATAAAAATATTTATAGTAATAATAATAATTAATTTGTGCAAAATTAATTTCTACATAACCAATAAAAAAGTAATTTCTCTCTTTTTTATGCTCTTTAAATAAAATAATACCTGTACCACCGTTGATTAAGTATTTCACTTGAGTTATTATTGACTTACTAATATCCTCTTATATATCGATGATAGTAAGTTATCGTGTAAAATAATATGGTCAAATATAAGTAGAAATAGGATGGGAGTAATAATTAAAGATTTTTTTATCAGATAACATTTTTAAAAGTGTGATTGGGAACCATACTTGCGAATGTTGACTCCTTCGTGGAAGGTGTTTTATATAAAGTGCTGTCTAGAGGCACAAATTCTATGTGCAATATTTAATAATGAATAATAAAATTACTAAAAGTGATACTCTAATACATATATAAAAAATTTCTATTAACATCTACAAAATACTTGCCGCTGTATAAGATACATATTTATATTATTTTATACAAAAAATTGGGTTGAAAATTTGCAATTAACAACATTGGTCCAACGTTGGATACCAATATTGATGCAACGTTGGGTAGCAACATTGGTCCAACGTTGGGTATTAACATTTGTCCAACGTTGGATACCAACATTGGTCCAACGATGGATACCAATATTGATTCAACGTTGGGTACCAACATTGGTCCAACGTTGTGTACCAATGTTGATTCAACATTGGGTAGCAACATTGGTCCAACGTTGGGGACCAACATTGGTCCAACGTTGGGGACCAATATATATTTAACGTTGGGTAGCAACATTGGTCCAACGTTGGGGACCAACATTGGTCCAACGTTGGGGACCAATATATATTTAACGTTGGGTAGCAACATTGGTCCAACGTTGGGTACCAACTTTGGTCCAACGTTGGGGACCAATATTGGTCCAACGTTGGGGACCAACATTGGTCCAACGTTGGATACCAACATTAGTCCAACGATGGGTATTAACATTGGTCCAACGTTGGATACCAACATTGGTCCAACGTTGGGTACCAATATTGATGCAACGGTGGGTAGCAACATTGGTCCAACGTTGGGTATTAACATTTGTCCAACGTTGGATACCAACATTGGTCCAACGTTGGCTATTAACATTGGCCCAACGTTGGGTACCAATATTGATTCAACGTTGGGTACCAACATTGGTCCAACGTTGGATACCAACATTGGTCCAACGTTGGGTACCAACATTGGTCCAACGTGGGGACCAATATTTATTTAACGTTGGATACCAACGTTGGATACCAACATTGGTCCAACGTTGAGTACCAACATTCCAAACCAACTATGGCACAGGGATAAGCGATTCTTCTCGATTCTCTAAATTTTATTCTATTCTTTTTTTAAAATATCGTTTATTTATTCGATTCTTTAAGAATTGATACTCCAGAAACAAAGAATCGATACTCCAAAAACGAAGAATCGATGCGATTATACGACAGATCTTATATGAATCACGAAAATATTCTGTATTCCTTGGTCTACAAAACTTAAAACACGACTAGTGGTTTACAATACTTAGAACACGTAAAACTGCAAAGAACCACTAAGCAGAGCAGGATGGTGTAAAAACCATGCGGTGCCCTACCGTATTCCATTTTACGACGTTGAAAAATGTATAAGTATCAAAGACTGAGTACTGATTATATATAATATAAAAATAGTAATAGTAAATTAGTGTCTATAAGTAAACAGAAATCTGTATAATCATAGAGGCTATTAGTATGTACAGCATAGCTATTACATTACAGCATAGATTAACGAAAAACTAATTTTGAAAACTTAATCTCCAAGTATTTTTAATTTTAAATATTCAACCCAATTTCTTGTACAAAATTATATAAATATGTATCTAATACAACGGCAAGTATTATGTAGATGTCAATAGAAATTTTTTATATATGTATTAGAATTTCATTTTCAGTAAGTTTATTATTCATTATTAAATATTCCACATAGAATTAGTGCCTCTAGACAGTAAGGTAAAAGCACCAATAATGGGACAAAGCTATTTTTGGGGCTAATACTGGGACACTAGTAAAAAATTGTAATTATTTATTGGATAGCATTAATACAGAAAGAAATAATACTCTTTTTGTGTTAGTAATAAGCGTAATTAAATAAAGATAAATAGTTTTTGACATTAAAAAATGTTCTTTATTATTAAATCTCTCATTTAGAATGACCGTAGAAAATTATACTAAATTTGTCAACTTGCACGTGATTTATGTAAATTATGTTGATAGTGTTTTTGCTAAAAAAAGTGACTAATTATACATTAATTTATAAAAAAAAATGTCTTATGAATTATAATTGAGTCTGATAATATTATTAAGTAATGAAATTAGCTTTAATAGCAAATAATTATTAAAAAATTAAATGTCCCAGTATACCATTCGATTTTAAAGTGAGTACCCAATACTGGAACGAGATGGCGACTTTGTCCCGGCTTAGCTACTACGTGTTTTCACCGATGAGTAATAGTGGGACGCGTATGAACTTTTATACAAGATATTGTTTAATTCGAAAATCTGAAAAAAGAAACTGCTGAATTCTAAATAATATTATTTATTATACAAATATGCGTGTAATTTAAAATCATTTTAGAAGTTTCAACTCATACAAATAACGTTAGAGAAATAAAGAATTTTCTAACCTCAAATTTTTTATAATTGTTGTAAGTATATTTTTTCTATCTATTTAAGTACTTATTATAAATTTAATTTTGCAGACTAATTAACAAATAGACAAATAATTCCTTTTGTTGTAGAGACAAATTACAAATGGGTAAAAAAAATTTTCGGGGTGCTGATAAAAAAGAAAAGGAAAAGAAAAGTTTGATAAAAAATAGGAATGAAAAAAAGAAGACAGTACAAAATACTAATAAAAAAATTCCAGTGATTAAAACAAAGATTAAGAGAAGGAGGAAAGAAAAATTATATAGTGTTGAGAACATTATACAAGCCTTGGAAACTGTTGCCAAAGGTGCAAGTTTAAGAGAGGCAGCTGAAAAATTTGGAGTTTCTAAGAGCACTCTGCATAGAAAGATTCATCAAGATACACCAATTGATTGTAGAAAAGGCCCTCCAACTATTCTTACTACACAAGAAGAAGCTGATCTAGTTGAATGGATTATTTTTTGCGCAGAGAGAGGTTTTCCAGTCACTAAGACTCATCTACTGAATTGTGTACAAAAGTTTTTAATTGATAATAAAAGAAAAACCCCTTTTAGAAATAATAAACCTGGTAAGCATTGGTACCAATCGTTTATGAAGAGACATTCCAACTTAAGTAGAAGGATTGCCCAAAATCTGTCTTGCACCAGAGCTTCAGTAAGCGAAGAGGACCTTCGAAATTGGTTTTCACATGTACACAAATATTTACAAAACAATGACTTGTTATCAATTGAACCCCATCGAATTTTTAATTTGGATGAGTCAGGTTTCATGATGGTGCCAAAAGATAACAATGTAATCGCTGAAAAAGGATCGAAATCAGTGTACCAGCTAACAGGTAACGACAAAGCATGTTTAACAGTTCTTTTTATTGCTTCTGCATCTGGAAGATTGCCACCGCCAATGATCTTATTTAGTTTAAAAAAACCTCCAACCAGGAAAATTTTAAATGAAATACCATCTGATTGGGGTGTCGGACATTCTGAAAATGGCTGGATGACTGCAGACACCTTTTATAGTTTTTTAAGTAATATATTTTTTAAATGGTTAGAAAAAGAAAATATAGAATTGCCAGTGATTCTGTATGTAGATGGGCATTCTTCACACCTTACCTTACCAACAATTAAGTTTTGTCAAGAAAATAAAATAGAATTGATTGCACTGTACCCTAATGCTACACATATAATACAACCACTTGATGTAGCATTATTTCATCCTCTAAAAAATCAGTATGCTAAGATTCTTAGAGAATGGAGAATTGAAAACAATATCATTAGTGTCCAAAAACATATGTTCGCTCCAGTTCTGAAGAAGACTTTGGATAGTATTGACTTGTCGGAAAGTATTAAGAATGGATTTAGAGCATGTGGACTCTTTCCTTTCGACCCCTCTTCAGTGAACTATAATGTTTTAAATAAAAGAAAAAAAATCAGTAGTACTCAACTAGTCGTTGATAAAAAATCTATTATAAATGATAATGCAGAAAATCAAAATCAGATATTTTTGAATTATTTTGAAACAAATATTCTTAATCCTAAATTATTGGAATTATTTAAAGCTGATGAATTTAAAAATTCTTGGAGTGGAGAATTAAAACAAGAAGAACTATTTGAGACTTGGAGAAAAATGAGACAACTAAGTGGTATGTATATAACTTATATTATATGATTATTACATAATATAAGTTGTTGAATTTTTCACAGAAGGGAAAGTTCAATGCGATGTGAACTTACAAACTGTTCATCATGATATAAATAATATTGAATCACCTAACAGTACTAATATTACTATGACTAAGTTAAATAATTATGGATCATTTACAAGTAACGAAAATATTCATGAAAAAACTGAAAGAGGTGTTCCCCGTATAATAAATGTTGAAATAATCAAAGAGGCTGAATTATCTGTTGTAGACAACATTGACAATCAAAGTAACTTATTTAACATAGAAGAATTGGAAATAGACACGAGAGAAAAAAGTATAGAGGAAACAGAGTTTGTATTTTACGATCATTATGGACAAAAACAAGTAGCATCAATCGTTGCAGTAATTCCTGATTTACAGGAAAATTTCAGAACCTCTTTGCCTTTATTTGATAATACTAATAATAGTAAATTTAAAATTATTTTGATATTTAGTTGATAATTATAAAAACTTGTTTATATATGTTTCTTATTATGAATTAACGGTATTGTTTTAGAAATCGATATTGCCTCAAATGATAAGTTATCTTCTGTATTAAACCAAGGTTTTAAAGAGTCATCAAGCGGTTCAACAAACAGTAGCTTATTAAATAGTAATTATTTAGTCAGTACAGGAAAAGAACAAGTACAAGAAATACAAGAAGATTCCAATTTATCATTGGCTACTACCTCATTGATGTCTGACAATACTGATTTAGGTTTGTAATAAAAACTATAAAAACTAAAAATTCATATAAAAACTAGATATAAATATATTTTATTAATAGATGCCGCTGTTGATAGCTCGACTAATAGTAGTTTTAACACTGATTATTTTATTAATAATAAGTACGAAAGCCCAAAGCCCGAAAAAGTTAGATTTCACAAAGAAAATGCAGTTTTTATGGAAGAGGAAGTTTACGAATCTTCTCAACCTATCCTAAGTAAGTTAAATATTTTTATTTTACTAGACATATTAAGAAATATACATTCGTAATATTTGTCTTATAAGGTGGAACTGAAGACTCGAATGGTTCTGTTGATCTGAAAAAATCTTTACCTGTGCCCAATTTTATTAAAAAACAGGACAAAAAACCATCAAACATTCCGCGAGCATCAACTTTAGGGGATTTACTTAAAGTTCTTAAGAAAAAGGAAGATGAGAAAAAAGCAAAAGAACAGCAGGTTACACAAAATAAATTAGAAAGAGAAAGATTGAGATTGCTGAAAGAAAAAGAACAGTTCATTCACAAAGAATTTCAAGACTGTAAAAAAAAATTACAACAAGAGAAAAAAGAGTTAAATACACAGATAAGGAATTTAAAGAAAATACTTAATTCGAAAAATGTAAAGGAAAACAGAATTCAAATTCAAGAGAAATTAAAGATTTTGACTAAGAAGTTGGAAGAAATTGAACAGTCATTATTAGACAAGGAAATGTTAAAATTGCAAAATAAAATAAAAATAAAAAAAGAGAAAATATAAATTTCGCAGAGTATTCTCGTATACTAATATTCATATTCAAAATGTTTATATATATATTACAAATAATTTAATTAAATTAAAAATAAATCTTTTTCTTACTTTCTTGTTTCAACGTCATTCTGTTTTCTTTATTAATTTTTGTATGTGTCCCAGTAATGCTCCCAACGTGTCCCACTACTGCATTAACGTCTATAGGTCTGTCCCACTACTAGGGTTTGCATCTACTCTTTTTAAACAGGGTTTTTTATTCAAAAAATGAAAAATTATTTACCAAAAACGTTCAAATGTATTCGGAAATATGTGGATTAAATAACAATAGCTTAATTTTGAAAGGATTCTTATTATTTTTTGAAAAAATAACATTTATACAACTACTATCGCAGAAGCTGTCCCAGTATTAGTGCTTTTACCTTACTTTATATAAAACACCTTCCACGAAGGTGTCAGCATTCGCAAGTATGGTTTTCAATAACACTTTTAAAAATGTTATCTGATAACAAAATCTTTAATTCTTACTCCAATCCTATTTCTACTTATGTTTGCTTAAACTTCATACAGTTTCTGTAATAGAAAATACTGAAATCAAATCGACATAAGCAACAATTATTTTTATTTTATATTTATATATTTTTTTTTGTTTAAAGTCCGAAAAAAGTTCCTGCAATAGAAAGTACTGAAATCAAAGCGGAATAATCGACAAGTATTATTTACCGTGTAATACATTGTATTTTTTTTAATTAAACTTTTATATATTTTGCTTAAAATCCATTTAAAGTTTTTATTAATTTCCACAAAACTGAAAAAGGAAACTTCTTTTTTTGTATTCTCTTTAAATAAACAATGTCTATCCTTTCCGTGCTTTACATCAGTAGATAAAAATATTTATAGGATAATAATACTTCATTTGTGCAAAATTAATTTCTGCATAACCAATAAAAATAATTTCTCTCTTTTTTATGCTCTTTAAATAAAATAATACCTGTACCACCGTTGATTAAGTATTTCACTTGAGTTATTTTTGACTTACTAATATCCTCTTATATATCGATGATAGTAAGTTATCGTGTAAAATAATATGGTCAAATATAAGTAGAAATAGGAGGGAGTAAGAATTAAAGATTTTTTTTTCAGATAACATTTTTAAAAGTGTGATTGGAAACCATACTTGCGAATGTTGACTCCTTCGTGGAAGGTGTTGTATATAAAGTACTGTCTAGAGGCACAAATTCTATGTGGAATATTGAATAATGAATAAAAAAATTTCTATTGACATCTACAAAATACTTGCCGCTGTATAAGATACAAATTTATATTATTTAATACAAAAAATTGGGTTGAAAATTTGCAATTAACAACGTTGGTCCAACGTTGGATACCAATATTTATTCAACGTTGGGTATTAACATTTGTCCAACGTTGGATACCAACTTTGGTCCAACGTTGGCTATTAACATTGGTCCAACGTTGGATACCAATATTGATTCAACGTTGGGTACCAACATTGGTCCAACGTTGGGTACCAATGTTGATTCAACGTTGGGTAGCAACATTGGTCCAACGTTGGGGACCAACATTGGTCCAAAGTTGGGGACCAATATTTATTTAACGTTGGGTAGCAACATTGGTCCAACGTTGGGTCCAACATTGGTCCAACGTTGGGTCCAACATTGGTCCAACGTTGGGTCCAACATTGGTCCAACGTTGGGGACCAATATTTATTCAACGTTGGATACCAACATTGGTCCAACGTTGGGTACCAACATTGGTCCAACGTGGGGACCAATATTTATTTAACGTTGGATATCAACGTTGGATACCAACATTGGTCCAACGTTGAGTACCAACATTCCAAACCAACTATGGCACAGGGATAAGCGATTCTACTCGATTCTCTAAATTTTATTCTATTCTTTTTTTAAAATATCGTTTATTTATTCGATTCTTTAAGAATTGATACTCCAGAAACAAAGAATCGATACTCCAAAAACGAAGAATCGATGCGATTATACGACAGCACTTATATGAATCACGAAAATATTCTGTATTACGTGGTTTACAAAACTTAAAACACGACAGGTGGTTTACAATACTTAGAACACGTAAAACGGCAAAGAACCACTAAGCAGAGCAGGATGGTGTAAAAACCATGCGGTGCCCTACCGTATTCCATTTTACGACGTTGAAAAATGTATAAGTATCAAAGACTGAGTACTGATAATATAATAATATAAAAATAGTAATAGTGAATTAGTGTCTATAAGTAAACAGAAATCTGTATAATCATAGAGGCTATTAGTATGTACAGCATAGCTATTACATTAAAGCATAGATTAACGAAAAACTAATTTTGAAAACTTAATCTCCAAGTATTTTTAATTTTAAATATTCAACCCAATTTCTTGTATAAAATTATATAAATGTGTATCTAATACAACGGCAAGTATTATGTATCTGTCAATAGATATTTTTTATATATGTATTAGAATTTCATTTTCAGTAAGTTTATAATTCATTATTAAATATTCCACATAGAATTAGTGCCTCTAGACAGTACTTTATATTAAACACCTTCCACGAAGGTGTCAGCATTCGCAAGTATGGTTTCCAATAACACTTTTAAAAATGTTATCTGATAAAAAAATCTTTAATTCTTACTCCAATCCTATTTCTACTTATGTTTGCTTAAACTTCATACAGTTTCTGCAATAGAAAATACTGAAATCAAATCGACATAAGCAACGTTTATCTTTAATTAAATATTTATATATTTTTTTTTTGCTTAAACTCCATAAAGTTTCTGCAATAGAGAATACTGAAATCAAATCGACATAAGTAACAATTATTTTTATTTAATATTTATATTTTTTTTTGTTTAAAGTCCGATTAAAGTTCCTGCAATAGAAAGTACTGAAATCAACGCGAAATAATCCACAAGTATTATTTACCATGTAATACATTGTATTTTTTTTAATTAAACTTTTATATATTTTGCTTAAAATCCAGAAAAAGTTTTTATTAATTTCAACAAAACTGAAAAAAGGAAACTTCTTTTTTTGTATTCTCTTTAAATAAACAATGTCTATCCTTTCCGTGCTTTACATCAGTAGATAAAAATATTTATAGAATAATAATAATTCATTTGTGCAAAATTAATTTCTGCATAACCAATAAAAAAGTAATTTCTCTCTTTTTTATGCTCTTTAAATAAAATAATACCTGTACCACCGTTGATTAAGTATTTCACTTGAGTTATTTTTGACTTACTAATATCCTCTTATATATCGATAATAGTAAGTTATCGTGTAAAATAATATGGTCAAATATAAGTAGAAATAGGATGGGAGTAATAATTAAAGATTTTTTTATCAGATAACATTTTTAAAAGTGTGATTGGAAACAATACTTGCGAATGTTGACTCCTTCGTGGAAGGTGTTTTATATAAAGTACTGTCTAGAGGCACAAATTCTATGTGGAATATTTAATAATGAATAATAAAATTACTGAAAGTGAAACTATAATACATATTTAAAAAATTTCTATTGACATCTACAAAATACTTGCCGCTGTATAAGATACACATTTATATTATTTTATACAAAAAATTGGGTTGAAAATTTGCAATTAACAACATTGGTCCAACGTTGGATACCAATATTTATTCAACGTTGGGTAGCAACATTGGTCCAACTTTGGGTATTAACATTGATCCAACGTTGGATACCAACATTAGTCCAACGTTGGGTATTAACATTGGTCCAACGTTGGATACCAACATTGGTCCAACGTTGGGGACCAACATTGGTCCAACGTTGGGTACCAATGTTGATTCAACGTTGGGTAGCAACATTGGTCCAACGTTGGGGACCAACAGTGGTCCAACGTTGGGGACCAATATTTATTTAACGTTGGGTAGCAACATTGGTCCAACGTTGGGGACCAATATTTATTTAACGTTGGGTACCAACATTGGTCCAACGTTGGGTATTAACATTGGTCCAACGTTGGATACCAATATTGATTCAACGTTGGGTACCAACATTTGTCCAACGTTGCGTAACAATATTGGTCCAACGTTGGATACCAACATTGGTGCAACCTGGGATACCAACATTGGTCCAACGTTGAGTACCAACATTCCAAACCATCTCTGGCACAGGAATGGGCGATTCTACTCGATTCTCTAAAATTTATTCGATTCTTGAAGATCGATCCTTCAGAAACAAAGAATCGATACTCCAGAAACGAAGAATCGGTACGACTATACGACAGCCCTTATATGAATCACGAAAATATTCTGTATTAAGTGGTTTACAAAACGTAAAACACGACAAGTGGTTTACAATACTTAGAATACGAAAAACGGCAAAGAAACACTGAGCGGAGCAGGATGATGTAAAAACCATGCGGTGCCCGACCGTATTCCAATTTACGACGTTGAAAAATGTATAAGAATCAAAGACTAAGTACTGATAATATGATAATATAAAAATAGTAATAGTGAATGAGTGTCTATAAGTAAACAGAATTCTGTATAATCATCGAGGCTATTAGTATGTACAGCATAGCTATTACATTACAGCATAGATTAACGAAAAACTAATTTTTAAAATTTAATTTTCAAGTATTTTTAATTTCAAATTTTCAACCCAATTTTTTGTATAAAATTATACAAATGTGTATCTAATACAACGGCAAGTATTTTGTAGATGTCAATAGAAATTTTTTATATATGTATTAGAGTTTTACTTTCAGTAATTTTATTATTCATTATTAAATATTCCACATAGAATTTGTGCCTCTAGACAGTACTTTATATAAAACACCTTCCACGAAGGTGTCAACATTCGCAAGTATGGTTTCCAATCACACTTTTAAAAATGTTATCTGATAAAAAAATCTTTAATTCTTACTCCAATCCTAATTCTACTTATGTTTGCATAAACTTCATACAGTTTCTGCAATAGAAAATACTGAAATCAAATCGACATAAGTAACAATTATTTTTATTTAATATTTATATATTTTTTTTTGTTTAAAGTCCAAAAAAAGTTCCTGCAATAGAAAGTACTGAAATCAAAACGGAATAATCGACATGTATTTTTTACCATGTAATACATTGTATTTTTTAATTAAACTTTTATATATTTTGCTTAAACTCCTATTCTGAATCACTTGTCGTGTTTTAAGTTTAGTAAACCACTTAATACAGAATATTTTCGTGATTCATATAAGTGCTGTCGTATAGTCGTATCGATTCTTCGTTTCTGGAGTATCGATTCTTTGTTTCTGGAGTATCGATTCTTCAAGAATCGAATAATAAACGATACTTTAAAAAATAATCGAATAAATTTTAGAGTATCGAGTAGAATCGCCCATCCCTGTGCCATAGTTGGTTTGGAATGTTGGTACTCAACGTTCGACCAATGTTGGTATCCAACGTTAGACCAAAGTTGGTATCCAACGTTGCATCAATATTGGTACCCAACGTTGAATCAATATTGGTATCCAATGTTGGACCAATGTTGCTACCCAACGTTGAATCAATATTGGTATCCAACGTTGGACCAATGTTGGAAATTACAAATTTTCAAACCAATTTTTTGTATAACATTATATAAATGTGTATCTAATACAACGGCAAGTATTTTGTAGATGTCAATAGAAATTTTTTATATATGTATTAGAGTTTCACTTTCAGTAATTTTATTATTCATTATTAAATATTCCACATAGAATTTGTGCCTCTAGACAGTACTTTATATAAAACACCTTCCACGAAGGAGTCAACATTCGCAAGTATTGTTTCCAATCACACTTTTAAAAATGTTATCTGATAAAAAAATCTTTAATTATTACTCCCATCCTATTTCTACTTATATATGACCATATTATTTTACACGATAACCTACTATAATCGATATATAAGACGATATTAGTAAGTCAGAAATAACCCAAATGAAATACTTAATCAACGGTGGTGCAAGTATTATTTTATTTACAGAGCATAAAAAAGAGAGAAATTACTTTTGTATTAGTTATGCAGAAATTAATTTTGCACAAATGAATTATTATTATTCTATAAAATTTTTTATCTACTGATGTAAAGCACGGAAAGGATAGACATTGTTTATTTAAAGAGAATACAAAAAAAGAAGTTTCCTTTTTTCAGTTTTGTGGAAATTAATAAAAACTTTGAATGGATTTTAAGCAAAATATATAAAAGTTTGTACTTTCTATTGCAGAAACTTTTTACGGAGTTTAAACAAAAAAAGATATAAATATTAAGTTAAAAATAATTGTTACTTAAGTCGATTTGATTTCAGTATTTTCTATTGCAGGAACTTTATGGAGTTTAAGCAAAAAAAATATATATAAATATTTAATTAAAGATACTTGTTGCTTATGTCGATTTGATTTCAGTATTTTCTATTGCAGAAACTGTATGAAGTTTAAGCAAAATATAAGTAGAAATAGGACTGGTGTAAGAATTAAAGATTTTTTTATCAGATAACATTTTTAAAAGTGTTATTGGAAACCATACTTGCGAATGCTGACACCTTCGTGGAAGGTGTTTTATATAAAGTAGTGTCTAGAGGCACTAATTCTATGTGGAATATTTAATAATGAATAATAAACTTACTGAACATGAAACTTTAATACATATATAAAAAATTTCTATTGACATCTACATAATACTTGCCCTTGTATTAGATACACATTTATATAATTTTGTACAAGAAATTGGGTTGAATATTTAAAATTAAAAATACTTGGAGATTTAGTTTTCAAAATTTGTTTTTCGTTAATCTATGCTGTAATGTAATAGCTATGCTGTACATACTAATAGCCTCTATGATTATACAGATTTCTGTTTACTTATCGACACCTGGGACGAAGACTAGCACGGTTCATCTTCTAACGAATACTAGCATCATTCAAGGGTCATAAAGAAAAGTAACACTGTTAATATCCCTTTTACGAAGAGTAGCACCAGTAAGGAGCACTAACGAAAAGTATCACTACTGGCCGATCTCTGGCGAAAAGTAGCACCGCTCACATTTTTTTCGCGAAAACTAGCATCACTTGCCAAACTTTGACGAAAAGTATCACCGTTCATATTTCCTTCGCGAAAACCATTACCTCTAGTCGAGTGTTAACGAAAAGTAGCACCCCTCGCTAAACTCTAGTGAAAAGCAATACTCCTCGCTAATCTCGGACGAAGAGTAATACTGCTTGTTGAGCTCCGGCGAGTAGCATTATTAGAAAAAAGTCAAGTCAATTATTATTACTTATTAAAATTATATTTTGTTTTGCGACCTTCTATACTTATAATGATTTGTGTTTTCATTTATGCCTTGAAAAGGGGCATTAAATTGTATTTATATCACGTTTAAAACACCGGCTTTCGGCCGGTATTATCAATAAAGAAATAAATAGTTCATTGAGATTTAATTAATAGTTACTTTTTTATTGCAAAAATTGGTTATTATTAATTTTATACATGATTTAATGTGAGTTTTGTATATATCTGCAACTTAATATCCTACTATTACAAAACTTAATACACATTAAAAGTTATATTTAATCTTTTAGCTTATCGCTAATTAAATGTAGAATAGCTTTGTGATAATAAAACAATTTTATTTTGCAAAAATATTGCAGAAAATTCACAGCCGCAGCTAACACACTCGGGAGAAAGATCGTCTGCTTTGGCCCCATGTTGCGCAATGTACTATTATTAGACTATCTAGCTATAATGTTATTACCAGTTCTTAAAGTAATAAACATTACGTCAATTATACAAGGCAACTGTATATTGTACATTCCGAGGGACAAATCAGTATTTGGTAATCCCTTTGTTTTGGATATATATTATATTTACCCGAAATTTGTCTGGTGGGTTATTAACTATACAATATTCCGTAATTACTTGGACCATTATAATAGATAATAATGCAGAAAGAATTACATTATGATTACCACATGCATTACTTTCATAACTTTTAATATAACTCACAAATGTAATGTTGTGTAAATATGTTTGGCTAATAAATAAATAAATAAATAAATTATTATAAATTATTAAATTGTTAAAGACGATGTGAAATTGTTTTTTTTTCAAACAACTCTGCAGAGAACTCTGTTTACTATATTTTAGTAATTGCACAGTACTCATAATATTCCAATAGAAATTTATTGGTAATCTACGAGAAATCATCAGTAATCCCGAGTAATCCACTATAAATCAATGGTATTCTTTAAGTTTCTCAATTACTGTATGTGTGCAGAAATTTTGTAGTAATCTTAGTAATCTTTAATAATAAAACGTATGTTTTCAACATGGATTAATTTAGGGATTAACCCTTCGGTATATTTAGTTAAAATCAGAGGAAAATTTTTAACTTTAGCTCCAAAAAATTTTTATCGACATTTAAGTTCGTAGACCACCATAGATTATTAACTTTGAAGCCTCACGATTGATTATTAGAATTGTCGAATTAGAACGAAGTAAGTACTTCAAAATAATGATCCTCTGATAAAAATGTTGCATTATAAAAAATTTATTTACTACTTAATTGAATATAATAAACTTTTTCTTAAACTTTTTAGTTAAAAATCGTTCTTTAAAGCGTCCGGATCTGATGTTGATACGAAAGAAAATGTGTTAAATATTTTTCGGTGCAATATTTCGTTTGTCATTGTTTGCAAATCGCTTCAGGCAAGAAAATTATCTTTCACACGTACATCAATCGCAAGTATCAATTTCGCTCGCATATTGCCTCACTTCGCTCGGACGATAGGAGTCGCACGAGTCGAAAATCAACACTTTCACACTAGTATCGGAAATTACTATTATAATACAAGTGCGCGAATCAGGTGATGTGCGCATATGGATCGAGTTTGTTGCCCGAGCAAAGCGAGTTTACATCTTAGATACTTATAAATAGGTGGAAAACTATGCAATAAAATACAAATAGATTAAGATTATTCAGTAGAGATATGAACGCAATGGCAATTGCGTAAATAAAATCTAATTATCGTTGCGTTTCAGCCTCTAGTATACATATTTTAGAACTCGATTCAGAGTCTGTGTTCTATTGAACAATTTCTACGTTGTTGTGCAAAATAAAAATAAAGACGTTCTTCAAGAAAGTATTCAACTTAAGTATTAAACCTTGTAAAAGCGACCAAAACGTGCATGATTGCCTTTGCATAGGTATTTTTTCTGAACCCTAGATTCAAACTATAGAGGTTTAGAATCCCTTCGAATCAAAACTCTCGGTAAGTACTTTATCTATATTGTTTTATGTATATTGCTTTTAAAGAAAATTTTAAAAGTTCGCCAAATTTTTTAATTTTTTTCGAGTCAAGACAGGCTTGTCCCCTTCAAATAATATCGGTCTGAAGTTTAAACGATTGCGGTGCAACGATTTTTTCCAATTCTTCAAAATCGGATTTTAACTACAGAAACATCTAAAATATGCCTCAAAACATAAATATTCATTAAAAAATAACATATTTTTAAGAAAAAATGTAGGGGAGGTGTTTCTAAGAAAATTCAATTAAAAAATAGCGAAATTATCGCTTTTTCGAACTTCTATTTTTTAATATCTCAAAAAGTCATATTTTTAAATGCTTTAAATTAAATAGGTAAGCTTGTTGTAACACAACAAGTGTGCCCGATCATTATTTTTATCCGGAACGAATATTAAGGGTGCCCCCCGGGGGTAAAATGGGCCGAAAATAGCGAAATACTCTATTTTTCGAACTTTCTTTTTAATATCTCAAAAAGGCATATTTTTAAATGCTTTAAATTAAATAGAAAAGCTTGTTGTAACACAAGAAGGGTGCCCTATCATTATTTTTATCCGGAAAAGATATTAAGGGTGCTCCCCGGGGGTAAAATGGGCCAAAAGATGCGAAATACTCTATTTTTCGAACTTTTTTTTTTAATATCTCAAAAAGGCATATTTTTAATTGCTTTAAATTAAATAGAAAAGCTTGTTGTAACACAAGAAGGGTGCCCTATCATTATTTTTATCCGGAACGAATATTAAGGGTGCCCCCAGGGGGTAAAATGGGCCGAAAATAGCGAAATAGTCTATTTTTCGAACTTTTTTTTTTTAATATCTCAAAAAGGCATATTTTTAAATGCTTTAAATTAAATAGGTAAGCTTGTTGTAACACAACAAGGGTGCCCTATCATTATTTTTATCCGCAAAAGATATTCAGGGTGCTCCCCGGGGGTAAAATGGGCGGAAAATAGCGAACTAGTCTATTATTGGAACTTTTTTTTTTTAATATCTCCAAAAATCATATTTTTAAATGCTTTAAATTAAATAGGTAAGCTTGTTGTAACACAACAAGTGTGCCCTATCATTATTTTTATCCGGAACGAATATTAAGGGTGCCCCCCGGGGGTAAAATGGGCCGAAATTAGCGAAATACTCTATTTTTCGAACTTTTTTTTTTAATATCTCAAAAAGGCATATTTTTAAATGCTTTAAATTAAATAGAAAAGCTTGTTGTAACACAAGAAGGGGGCCCTATCATTATTTTATCCGGAACGGATATTAAGGGTGCTCCCCAGGGGGTAAAATGGGCCAAAAGATAGCGAAAATACTCTATTTTTCGAACTTTTTTTTTAATATCTCAAAAAGGCATATTTTTAAATGCTTTAAATTAAATAGAAAAGCTTGTTGTAACACAAGAAGGTTGCCCTATCATTATTTTTATCCGGAACGAATATAAGGGTGCCCCCCGGGGTAAAATGGGCCGAAAATAGCGAAATAGCTCTATTTTTCGAACTTTTTTTTTAATATCTCAAAAAAGGCATATTTTAAAATGCTTTTAATTAAATAGGTAAGCTTGTTGTAACACAACAAGGGTGTCCCTATCATTATTTTTATCCGGAAAGATATTAAGGGTTCCCCCCCGGGGGTAAAATGGGTCAAAAGTAGCGAAATACTCTATTTTTCGAACTTCTTTTTAATATCTCAAAAAGGCATATTTTTAAATGCTTTAAATTAAATAGAAAAGCTTGCTTGTAACACAAGAAGGTTGCCCTATCATTATTTTATCCGGAACGAATATTAAGGGTGCCCCCAGGGGGTAAAATGGGCCGAAAATAGCGAAATACTCTATTTTTCGAACTTTTTTTTTAATATCTCAAAAAAGGCATATTTTAAAATGCTTTTAATTAAATAGGTAAGCTTGTTGTAACACACAAGGGTGGCCCTATCATTATTTTTATCCGGAAAAGATATTAAGGGTGCCCCCCCGGGGGTAAAATGGGTCGAAAGTAGCGAAATACTCTATTTTTTCGAACTTTCTTTTTAATATCTCAAAAAGGCATATTTTTAAATGCTTTAAATTAAATAGAAAAGCTTGCTGTAACACAAGAAGGGTGCCCTATCATTATTTTTGTCCGGAAAGGATATCAAGCGTGCTCCCCGGGGGTAAAATGGACAGAAAATAGCAAAATACTCGATTTTTCGAACTTTTTTTTTAATATCTCAAAAAAGGCATATTTTAAAATGCTTTTAATTAAATAGGTAAGCTTGTTGTAACACAACAAGGGTGCCCTATCATTATTTTTATCCGGAACGAATATTAAGGGTGCCCCCGGGGGTAAAATGGGCCGAAATTAGCGAAATACTCGATTTTTGAACTTTTTTTTTAATATCTCAAAAAGGCATATTTTTAAATGCTTTAAATTAAATAGAAAAGCTTGCTTGTAACACAAGAAGGGTGCCCTATCATTATTTTGTCCGGAAAGGATATCAAGCGTGCTCCCCGGGGGTAAACTGGACAGAAAATAGCAAAAGTACTCGATTTTTCGAACTTTTTTTTAATATCTCAAAAAAGGCATATTTTAAAATGCTTTTAATTAAATAGGTAAGCTTGTTGTAACACAACAAGGGTGCCCTATCATTATTTTTATCCGGAAAAGATATTAAGGGTGCCCCCCGGGGGTAAAATGGGCCGAAAAGTAGCGAAATACTCTATTTTTCGAACTTTTTTTTAATATCTCAAAAAGGCATATTTTTAAATGCTTTAAATAAATAGAAAAGCTTGTTGTAACACAAGAAGGGTGCCCTATCATTATTTTTGCCGGAAAGGATATCAAGCGTGCTCCCCGGGGGTAAAATGGACAGAAAATAGCAAAATACTCGATTTTTCGAACTTTTTTTTTAATATCTCAAAAGGCATATTTTAAAATGCTTTTAATTAAATAGGTAGCTTGTTGTAACACAACAAGGGTGCCCTATCATTATTTTTATCCGGAACGAATATTAAGGGTGCCCCCCGGGGGTAAAATGGGCCGAAATTAGCGAAATACTCTATTTTTGAATTTTTTTGCTTTTTTAATATCTCAAAAGGCATATTTTTAAAATGCTTTAAATTAAATAAAGCTTGCTGTAACACAAGAAGGGTGCCCTATCATTATTTTTGCCCGGAAAGGATATCAAGCGTGCTCCCCGGGGGTAAAAGGACAGAAAATAGCAAAATACTCGATTTTTCGAACTTTTTTTTTAATATCTCAAAAAGGCATATTTTAAAATGCTTTTAATTAAATAGGTAAGCTTGTTGT
>JANSJX010000231.1:0-46494 GCA_026168455.1 Theocolax elegans | reverse complement strand
TAGTGAAATCAAAAATATAGAATATATCGAGGTTTTGGCCGCCTATATGCGTGTATTTACGCATAAAAAGGCATCTAAAGTCTATCCAGTCGGCTATGGAACGAAATCAAAAATATTGAAAATATCGAGGTTTTGGCCGGCTATATGCGTGTATTTACGCATAAAAATGCATGTAAAGTCGATGCACCCGGCTATGGAACGAAATCAAAAATATTGAAAATATCGAGGTTTTGGCCGGCTATATGCGTGTATTTACGCATAAAAATGCATGTAAAGTCGATCCACCCGGTTATGTAATGAAATGAAATAAATTGAAAATGTCGTGGTTTTGGCCGGCTATATGCGTGTATTACGCACAAAAATTCATGTAAAGTCGATCCACTCGGCTATGTAATGAAATGAAGAATATTGAAAATGTCGAGGTTTTGGCCGGCTATATGCGTGTATTTACGCGTAAAAATGCATTTCAATTTGATCCACCCGGTTATGTAGTGAAATGAGAAATATTGAAAATGTCGTGGTTTTGGTCGACCAATATGCGTGTATTTACGCATAAAAAGGCATCTAAAGTCAATCCACTCGGCTATGTAATGAAATGAAAAATATTGAAAATTTCGAGGTTTTGACGGCTATATGCGTGTATTTACGCATAAAAAGGTATATAAAGTAGATCCGCCCGGCTATGTAGTGAAATCAAAGATATTGAAAATTTCAAGGTTTTGGCCGGCTATATGCGTGAATTTACGCATAAAAATGCAAGAAAGTCAGTGTATGGTAGGAGGACTATGGTGTTGGTGCCGTCAGTTATTGCTTGTTTAGCTGCTGAATGAACTATTTCATTATTTGTGATGTTTTTATGTGCGGGAATCCATATGAGCTTGATATCAATATGTTATTTTGTTTTAATTCAAATAATATTGTGAGAATGTCAAGAATAAAGTGGGACGTGTTTTTTTGGTTTTATTGTTGAGAAATTTTTGAGAGAAGTTAAAACGCTTTGAGAATCTGAAAAAAATGTATATTTGGTTATTGTAAAAATTTTTGGCGTGATCTAGGGCTAAGATGATAGTAATTGCTTCTGTAGAATATATTGAAGATTGTTTAGATATTTTTAAATAGGTATTTTTTATTAGATTTAGGGATGTAAAATGCTATTCCTGAGTTGTTAGAGGTGTTGGTTTTAGATGCATCTGTATACAGATCTTTATAAAGATGTAGTATTTGTTAGTTAGTATGCGATTGAAATATTATTGAATTCAATGTCTATAAAGGGATTAAAAAGTAGAGTTTTAAGTTTATAGCCATATGGAATAGTATGATTATGTTTTTGCATCTGTTGATTTGTAAGATTAGATAATTTTCTGTATGAGTTGATAATGGAAAGTTTGTTTAACCTTTAGACTGCCGGCATGGCTCATATATGGGGCAGTAATAAAATTATAGCTTTAAAATGGATATAGATATTTTGATGCATTTTTCTCAATAAGTAGGCTCTCTGATCTCTAAACTATACAGCTGAAACTATTTTCAGATCGAGGTATTCAAACAACCCGTAGCGCGGGGGTGAAATATTTAAAAACTCGTTATTGAAATTGTCATCGTTATTGAACTTTTTACTGAAATTTTGTTAGTAAATAACCTATAAATTTGTGAAATATATCCTAAATTTTTCCGGGATCAATTGAGATGCCAAAACTAACCCTAGCGAGGGGTAGAAATTTCCAATATTTCGTTATTATTTGGGTATTCACTTTTTACACGTTTTTTTTGTAAACACGCTGAAAGATGCGTAAAATATACCCTACATTTTCCGCAATTGATTGAAATGCCGAAACTACCTCTCTACTACTAGCAAGGGGGTGAAATTTTCAAAAAAAATTTCACCCCCTCGCTTGGGGTAGTTTGGCACCTCCATAGTTGGGACAAACTTCAGGGTATGCTTTACACATGTTACAGTGTGTTTACGAGAAAACATCGTAGAAAAAATCCAAACCAGCCTAGGTACTAATGAATTTTCGAAACTTTCATCCCCTCGCTAGGGGTAGTTGGGATGCTTACGGTTTTATCGATAACTAAAGGAGTATTTTTGGGGTCTTATTACATTGTAATATCAAGAAAATTCTGTTAAAAATGAATATATAGTAATTTAAAAAATTTTTAAATTTTTAACATTCACCCGACCGTTGCCAGCCGGACTGGCTCATCTGTTCCTTGACCACCTGTGACCTTGACAACTACTCTAGAGATATGAGGTGTTTTTATGTATAAATTTTGCACATCAAAAATATCAATTTACAAGGCAAAAATGCCGGCAGTCTAAATGTTAAGATGTTATTCGGATCTTTAGTTTTGATATTATTGTTTAGGTTAACTCTTTTTTCTAAAGTAGTGGAAGATTGGAGATTTAATAGTTTTAGAATGAATTTGTCTGATAAATATTGTTTTCTTGTTTCAAAAAATGGGATAAGGGATTCAGTGTGTAGTATATTGATTGGTGTTGATCTACGGTATCCTAAAGCGAGACGTACTGCGTGATTTTGTATTATTTGAATTTTATTTTTTAGTGTATTGGATGGGTAATGAGATAGAAAGGTTGCATATTCAATTTTACTTCTTTTTATGGATTTGTAAATGTTAAGTAGAATTTGTGGGTGACCACCCCACCAAGTGCTTCTGAGCATTTTAATTAAATTTAATTGTTTGGTAGCGTTTTCTATAATATAATTGGAATGTGATTCCCATGTCATATTCCAGTCTAAAATTAAGCCTAGGTTACTTTTTTATGGGGGAATTAAAATGATGTTAAAAAGAATGTTGTAATTTTTTAAAGAATTGAAGGCGGATTTGGAGAAAATTATATATTTTGTTTTTTCGGGAGAAATTTTTAAGTTAATGTTTAGGAAGTAATTGTTAATCTTTTTTATATTTTCTGTTAGTATTTGGGTTGCTGTATTAGGGTCGGAATGAGAGCAATAGATTATTAATCGACTGCGTATTGGATTATATTTGTATCATAATTTATAATTTTTGTAATTTCACTTACATATATGTTGTATAGGATGGGACTTAATATGCTACCTTGGAGAATACCTAAGTTCTTTTTGTAAGGTCCAGTAATTGTGTTACCTAGTTTAAAATATAAATCACGGTTGTTCATTTAATTTGTAATAAAGTTTCTTGTTTTTATTGGGATATTTATATTTTGTAAAATACTGTTCAGTATATTATGGGGTCTACGTCATCGAATGCTGATTTTATGTCTATAAGGATACAGTATGTGTTCAGATTGTTATTTAGGTTGTTGTAGATTTCTGTAATGAGTCGCGTTAGGGCATGTTGACAGGATTTTGATTTCCCAAAACCATTTTGAGATTCTGGAATAAAGTTATTATATTCAATATAGTGGTGTAATCTGGTGTTAATTATTTTTTCATTAATTTTTAAAATAACTGAAGCTAGAGAGATCGGTCGAAATTTTGATTTGGAGTTTTTAGGGATTAGGATTATTAAGAAATTTTTCCAACTACTGGGGAATAAGCTTTTGTTAAAGAATTCATTTAAAGTTTCAAGTAATATTTCGCTGAAATCGTTAGAATTATGGGATAACATTGTGTAATCAATTTGATTTAATCTGGGTGATGAGTTTTTTGATGTTGATTGTATGGCTATGTTTAATTCTTTAATAGTAAAAAGGTTAATCTAGTTCTTTATAAGTGGAGGTTTGATTAAAGATAAGTTGCTGTTGCTGAGAATTTGAGGGGAGGTTATTTGTACAGTATTGGTGAATAAATTGTTTTGCATTTTCTAATATTTCTATATCATTATTAGGGAAGGATTGTTGGTTGTTGTTGATATTTTTGAAGCATTTGATAGTATTCCATATAGTTTGGATAGGGGAAGATTTCGATAAGGAATCTTCAATAAATGATTTAAAGGAAGATTTTTTTATGTGAGTATATAATATTGGTCTCTTTGAACAAAGTACTTTACTTTTAGAATACTTTTAGAATTCTGAATAATTTTTTATTTTTCTTAGTTCATTTTTAGTGTGAGTTTCTGTCTTAATTAGTGTTTTTAAATTATTATGAGTGGGTTGATTTAAAAAGGTTTTGCTTGCTTTTAGTCTATTATTAAGGAGGTTTGTACATGTGTCATTCCATCAAGGAGCTTTCTTGGGGCGAGTGGAAAAATTCTTTTTATTTTCTATTGTAGTGTTTTTTTTAAGTTATTTAATTGTAATTCAGTATCTGTGTGAATAAGAATGTTTGTGTTATTTTGTATTTTATTTTTATTAATTTTGTTAAGTTTTATAACGGTTGTTTTGGTGAGGTTTATGAGGATGTTATATTTTTCTGTCAAATTTAGATTTGAATTACTTTTTAATTGTAATCAATAATCTTTGTTTGTTATCATTCATAAAATTATTTAGTATTGTCGAATACATATCCCAGTTGATAGTTTTATGGTGTATTTTGTGAGAGGTGGTGAAATATTTGTCATATTTTATTTTTATAATGCTTTCTATTGGGAAATGATCGCTTCCCATTTTATCTGAATATAATTGCCAGGAGGTATTATTCAATAGATTTGGAGATATTATAGTTAGTTCTAGGGGGGAAGATGAAATTTGTTGTTGAGAGTCATTGTTTGATTGGAGAGTGTTGAAAGAGTAAAAAGTATGATTACCATCGTTTTTAATTATTAGATTATGGTCTATTAAAGAATCAAATAGGTTTTCCCCTGTAGGGCAAGTTTTTCGCAATCCCCATGAGAGATGGTGAGCATTAAAGTCTCCTCCTATAAAAATTTGTTTGAAATCTATTAGCGAATTTAACAGTTGATTCCATTTGTTGATAGATGTTATGGCAGTAGGAGGTCTGTATACGGATAACATTAAGATGGAGTTTTGTTTTTTAGTGTTTGTTAGGTTGTTTGGAATGGAAATAGCTAGGGTTTCTACAGAGTTTTCTTTGTGGAATATTGAGGTTTCCTCTTTGAATGGGATATTGTTTTTAATGTATATGTAATGTAATAACTTTTTGATTTGTTTATATTAATAGCTTTGTGGATATTTTTATTTTTTATGATTTTATTTATTTATTTGGAGAGTATTTTAAAATATAAAAATTTAGTTTATTATTGGGGAAGTATCCATGTCTTGAGTTTTTCCTGGTTGAGGATGTAAGCAGTTGTCAATTATATCGTTAAAATTGGTTTGTGTTTGTATTATATTAAGTAAATTTTCAAGAGTTATTGAAATAGGTTGTTCATTTCTGATGAAGGTAATTTGTGATTGAAGTAATTCTTCGGTTTGTTTATTAGTATTTATTTCTTCATAAGAAGAACGAGCAGTTTTTATATTAAGGTTGTAATTGCCGTTGGGAGAGATGTAGTCTAGGGGCAAATACTACAACCCGTGTTATTTCGACGTCCTCGATTCTACCCTAGTGTTTCCGAAGCATTTTGACCTGCTGAATCCGAATTTTTTGGGTAGAAAGTCTGAAAATGGCCGCCTTTAATTGTTATTAACAATTTTTATAAACAAATTGCAAAAATGGGTTTTTCGCGAAAAAAAAATGCTATCATATTCTTTGAATTATTTTAAATAAAAAGATTTCTACTAATTTTACGCTAAAGTGCAGTCCAAAGCCGTAAAAAATTCGCAAAGTTTAAAAAACGTGAATTTTCACAAATTTGACGATGTACATCTCAACGTATACTGCATTAATCTTAACGTAATTCGGCATATATACATGCATATAAATTAAGCAAAATAGAAAAAAATAATTTAAAACACATGCAGAGCAGCCGAGCTGATCGACTCGCAATCCCGGCACCGAACTCTGTTGCGGGAACCCGTGAGCGCGCGCGCAAATAGTGCTTATTGCAGTGCTCAGAAAGTAATAATAATTAGTAAGAATAATTTCCGTAATTGTTTTTAGTAATGTCATTGGTTGGGAATAGATTTTTCTTGGGTTTGATGGTGAAAGAAGGGCAATTCTTCTATTTGAAAAGAGTTATGAAGTTCTGGGAAGTCTGAAAAACGTAGTCTTTTTTATTATGTAGGAGATCTTTATGATTTTGTTTAGCTTCTTATGTGGTTAAATTCTTTCTTATTGCCATTTTAATTATATTTTGTTCAATTTGCGTAGTTTTACATGCTTTATCTGTAGGATGTCAGCTTAAACATAGGAGAGTGTTTTCTTTTTTTGGCCAATTATTTGTGAATGGTCGGTATCACCGCAGAAAAGACATCTAGTTTTTGATTTACATATTGATTTAACATGACCATGTCTAAAGCAATTTGTACATAGTTTAACTTTTGGAATATATGTTTCTATGTCATATTTTACTCTATATATACGTGCTGAGGGAGAATTTGTCCTTTTATAGTAATCATTATTGTTTTAGTTGGTGTTTGAATCGGGATCATTTCGCCCAAGCAACAAAACGCCCAGCGATTTCGCCCAGCGTTATCAGCGCCATTCCGACGGTGCGGAATAAAAAAATACGATAATATATTATTTTGATAATCTACTCTGTCGATAAGGCAGATTAATAAACGATTATTACTAAAACTGCCAATTTGCGACATTTAAGTTATTTTTAAGACAATTAGTATTTTAAATATATCTACATAAATATTTATAGAACAGATTAATTAAGTAATTTAAAGACAATATTTGAAATATTTTTACTTAAAATATTTAATGCACATTTAATATACATTTTTATAGGATGTATAACAAAATATTTGATAATTTTAATAATGATTATTTATAAAATATATTTAGTGGATTTAGATAATTTATATTTTTTTATATATAACGGTGGGTAAGTATATATATATATATATATATATGGGAGATTCCATTGGAAGTGATCCAGTTAAAAAATAGAATTTTGTTTTAATGTATGGAATCAGTAAAAAACTACTTGAATAGAGTGTAGCTAAATTTTTAGACCTAAATTTCAATTAGTACCAGAGCTGTAACCAATCAAAAAATCGAATTTTTTGAAAAAAATGACTTTTTGGCCATTTTTATCACTTAATAACTCAAATCTAACAATTTTTTCTTATATACATTAATTTGAAAAAGTTTATAAATTTTCAAGAAGAATCTGTTGAAATATTTCATTTATATTAGTTTAACACATTGAATATAGTTATACTTAATAAAAACCTTTGTAGTAAAAAAAGGGTTTGTACGATCAAAATATTTTATCCATCCAAGAATCTAATTCATCGATGATTAATTAACTTCAAATGATGCAAAGTTTGAGTGCGGCAGAGCATTTCAGACAAAGTTATGATGTCTTTAGGCAAATTTCTTAAAAACAGAAAGCGAATGCATTTTATGAAAAAAAAACATAGTAACCGTATACTTGCATTCAAACAACATAGCACTATTATTCTTCAATATATCTAAAATATACTATTTCGACGGCTCCTATTCATAAAGTCCTATACCAGAAGTCATTTCTATATAGTCCTATCTTAAAGAAAATTGTTATAAGATCCTATCTTAATTATAATTCTATAAAGTCCTATCTCAGAAGTACAATTTTATAAAGTCCTATCTGAAAAAGTCAGTTCATAAAGTCCTATCTCATCTCAAATTTTGAAAGCTACAAAATCATTAAACAATAAGTTTTTAATAAAAACAATAAAAAAATAATTGTACACCTTTATCTAAAATATAAATATATATGCAGAATCGGATAATAATGGTCATGTAAAGAGTACACTTTTACCGAATATATTATAGTTCATTAACCACGTTATCGAGATTTATAAGTATATAAAAAATATTAAAATTTGAATTTTGTATCCAGGTGGAAATTCGAGCATTTATGAAACGTTGTTTTAGACAAGAAATTGGCCATTGCCATTAAAATGGCCATAAATCGTACATTAACCCGAAAAAAACATTTTACTTAACCAAAAAAATGTTCATTTTTCCACTAGGGTAAATATTCTGCCCAATTGGATCTATTATAAATATATATCATATAATATATATACTATATTTATATAAATAGAATTATTTAGAGGTCAACATACTAAGTACTGCATTTAAAAGAAAATAAAAAGTAAGACATTTAAAATGTACTTTTAAAAGAAAACCACCAGTCAAAACGTAAAAAGGACTTTAAAACAATGTTAATATAGTGCGTTCGAAAGCTCTTGATTCAAGCTTTTCAATTTTTTTTTATAAAATTATTTTCCGATGTTTGGTTACAGTGCAGTTTTAAAATGAAGACGAACAAGAAAATCCGAATTTTATACATTTGATTTTATGTTAAAACATAAAAAACAAAAATTTTAAATCGGTACGGTAAACCATTAAAAAGCCCTTGCTTCAAGCTTTTAAATGAGCTGTCGAACGATTATTTATCTCAATTTTTACCCAAGTTATGATACTTTATGTAACAGGTAAAATTGAGTCGAAGTGGGCAAAAGCAATTGGCCGGTAGTGTAGTTTTTTTGTAGAATCTTGTGACGTTTTGGACGGTAACATTATCTAAAGACGAGTGAAGGTCGAGGTTATTTAGAATTTCATTTTCTGTTATATCAGTTGGGATATTTCTGATAATGCCTTTTTATAAATATAAGAATTGGATACAACTGCTTCCAAGTTTTTATTTTTTAATACATCCAGTTTTATTATTTTATTAGGTGTATATCTGTTATGGGTTGTGATAGCGATCTTATTTTTTCCAGATTTTTTAATTAAGTTTATCGTTTTATCGGGAAAAAGAGGGGTAATCAATTTAGCTAATGAAATTGGCATTAGAATTGCATTTGAATTTTCTGCAGATTTAATTGGTTATATGATGACTTTATATGGAGGGGGGGAATATCGTTTGTGTATTCTGTAATTATGGAAAATTGAGGTTGGGAGCTGTTTTGTGTACTAAGTGTAGGAGATAGTTGAGTGTTTGTGGATTCTTGGGGAGCATTGTGTGTCTGTACAAGAAGAATTTTAAAAGGGGGGGGGGGGGGGGGAATTGAGGTTTATCTAGGAATATTTCATTATTCAACTGTGATTTTTTATTATTTTTTTTTTATGGTTAATTGTTAATTGTTTCATGTTGTTTTTCTTATTCTTCTTAGTGGAGCTGGGGAAGGGGAATGCGTAAAATAAAAGTCATTACATGCACAAGCACTTTGTTTTAATTAATATAAATTTATTTAATAAATAAATTACAAAGATGTTAAACACCGAACAATATGAATATATAAAATCGGCCAACGCGTCCGGTCGATTTGAACGATCCCGAAAGAATGCCGAACAAGACAGGAGAGCGACACAAGCGCCAACCACGCTCTGCTGGAGAGTTCGCCATCTATATGCTATTCTACATGTGCTAAGTGTGAATTCTTAACATTTCATTTGGTATTTTCTTTAACGTGATGTGAGGTGAAGGATTTGGGTACTGATTGTTGTCCGCCATATTTTTCGAGGAAAGTCTTTAAAAACTAACCTTTTTTTGTATGGGCTCGCAGATAGGTTTTAGATTTTTTTATTTTTGAGACGAAGGAAAGAAAAAATTTATTTTTAAAATGGAAGCAAAGGGATTTGAGATTTTTATGTATTACCTTAACCAGTCAGAGTAAATTGGAATATACAAAATGTTAATGTTAATTCTAGCGATATTTCAGGGGAAGCTTAGCACGTGCCTCTCGGGCCGCCACCATCAAGGAACTCTTACGTATTGCTCATTATGATAGTTGTACGTTCAATAATTAATGAAATTAGTGGCGATAGTTATTCAACTGTCAGTATAATTATTCCAATCATATATATTGCATGAAACACAGATTGAATTGAGTCAGTTTAATACAAATGTTGACGAAAAATTCAAGATATAATTGCATGAGACTATACTGGACAGATTTAAAAATTTTGAACAAAGCTTAATTTTATCAGAATCGACAATATTAGATCCGCGTTATAAAAAACTTAATTTTAAAGATGCTTTGACGGTTTCTACAGCTGTAAAACGAATCAGAAATATGATTAAAGAGACATAAAATAATGACTGTCAGCAGACCACCTGCAAGTAAAGAAGAAATAAATTCGGGCAGCCTTTATGATTAACATGATTCTATTGTAGAATCTGCAATAGAGAAAACATTTGGAATTGGAACAGTATTTAATGTTACTTCTATTATCAAGAAAAAACGATATATTCATTTATTGAGAAAGTGTTAAACATAGTTTTTCCGTTACTAAACAAATTAGCTTTTCAATATATATATATATATATATAAATTGTAATATGTCGTAAATCTTAGGGGAAGATTGTCGGACAAAGGGGAAAGGTAATAAATAGAAGGGGAGGTTTCTCTTGAAGAGAAAAGGAAAACCACACCGTTTGTCTCGAGGTTTTGCCGATCGGCAGAGCTTGGCGCCAGGTTATTTCGCTAATTTTCGCGATCGCGGGTAACCGAGTGTACCACGTCCTCGCTCGTGCGTGGATGCGCAAAAGCGGACTCCCCCTAAGGCTGCTGACTAAGGCCGGCTCTCTTTATGCACGGTCGCGAGCTGGTGTCGCTCCTGAGCGAGAGAAGTAAGGGCCTCAGTGCCTGAAGCTTCACGGGAGGCTACGGCGAGAGTGGAGTCTGCGCGACGAGCACGGCGCGAGCGGTGGACCTTATCGTCAGCGCTTCCCAAAAAGGCCTGCTGCGCTTCACGCCACGGACCCCATTCGCGCCTCAATACGCGGCCGCGATTGGTCGACTCGGCGAGGGGCGAGAGTCCGTATTAGTATCTTTGGGACACAAGAGCGATCAAGAGGGGATGAACGTCGGACTTGAAGGAGGGAGTCTACGAGAACGTCCGTTGCCGCGCATCCGCTAAACATGTTCCCGGAATAACCAAAACGTAGCTTCTACCGATACTCGCGATAAGGGAAAAAGTTGTACTAGCGTGCACGCGCGGATGTCAAATATTAAAAAATTGTAATAAAATATAGGCATACGTATTGTAATTTTTACCTTGTTATGGCCACTCGTACTCTGGGTAACTCCTTTGATAGTCCTCGCTGGTGATCCTAGGGTTCGCTGGAGTAAGCTGGAGGCTCCTGGCCTCTTGTAAATAAGATGTTAATAAATAAAACAGTAATTATGAATGTAGAGGTAGGTTAGGGTCGAGATATGTATGGTTTATATGGGATTATTGAGGTTAGGAATCGGTAAATGTTGGATTGGTATGTGCCCTACCGTACAAGCAAAGATTACCTGCATCCAGTATCACGAGAAGCGTTGCGGCGATCTCACCCGGGAGTAGTATTCCCTCGGCGAAGACGTTGATTTCTTAGAACACCGGTAAAACCGGAGATAATAAAATTGCATATAAGTGTACGCGTACGTAAACATGACACCGTGCATGTATCTCACGTCGAGTGTGAGATGAGGGGAGGGGGGGATTCTCGCTCTCGTGCAACCGCTCGACGCAAGATGGTGACGCACCGCGGGGGGAACAGAGGAACGGGCGGGAATGATCCGCATAGACTCCCCACGTGTAAGAGAGAGAAAGAAGGTGTAATAATGCATTATGAAGGGCGGAAAATACGACCGCTGCCAATCCTTCTTGCAAGCATCATACCGCCACTAAGAGACAGATTGATAAAGAGAAGAATAGATGGCGGTGCGGTGGTCGGCAGAATCGATCGGATGAGAGGATTGGAGAAGATAGATCGTAAACGAGGATATTCGTAGCGTTGCAAATCGGAAAAATGAATAGGATTTGAAGAAGAAAGACCTCGCCTGATACTCACCGCTGATACCTTGTAGGAGAAACACCGTGACGATCCCCAGGACTTAGAAGATACATATTTCATTGATATAGAGAGAGAATAGATAAAGTGGTTAATTATGGAAGAATTGGAGAACTGTAGAAGATTGGAGAGAAAGGCAAAGGAGAATCATGGGAAGAATAGAAACTAGAGGAAACAGCGGTGAGTGGTCTGTACGTGGCCATTTTCTTTCTTTGTTTTATATTCAATAGCGGTATCGGAGAGGAGAGGGGTTCCTCACGCGGTAAATAGTGTATTTGCGTGGTTCTCGCGACACCTATTATTATAGTATTTTTGAAATCGTTATTTATTATATTTGTTTCTTAATCCCGTTAATTGAAGGGGAAAATTTATAAAACGATAGTTGAAAGAAAGTGACGAGAATTTATAGTAATATGAACCATTAGAGTGACGCGAAGATCGGGCCCGTATTACGAAATATTATTTACGGAAATTGATTGTCGGGATTAAGCATATAAATTGAAGAGTTGTAATTATAAACTTATATATATATGGGGTATTCCACGTGAAGTGGTCCGATCAAAATTTTAAAATGCACCAAATTTTGGGTACACTTTGCAAATGTTTTTCAGATACAGAAAAAATTTTTTAGGTACTGGAATCTATTGCTCAAAAGTTATTCTAACCTCAAAAAGTGATTTTTCCATATTTTTTCAACACCAGCTGGGTATACCGCTATATAACTCAAAATCTATCAACTTTTACTATAGAACATTATATGTAACATTCGTTGCTAATTATATCTAGAATTTATTCTTCTGGGTTAGAATTTCTAATCTCAAGGTCAATGTTACATAAACTACATGTCAATATTCAACTTGAAAAAAGTGTGTAATCTTCGCCACCTTTGATTTTTTCATCTAAAAGTCTAAAGAAAGCTTGGAGCAATACCTTTCAAATGGGTCTGTAGCATTTTTATGGCCTCCAATTCTGTAAAAGTTATGACAATTTAAAGAAACACGAAATTTTTTAAATATTTAAATAGGCATTACCACCGTTAATTTTTGTGAATTTTTTGTCTTTCTAACTTTTTACAGAATACCCCATATATATTATAATATGGTTTAGAATAAATCAAGTACGACAATTTTCCTATAATTCTTTTGTGATCATATTCAATCAATGGAGTCTGCTCATCCTCACTAAAGATAAATAGCAAATAGTAATAACCATCTGAATGTCTTATCGAAGGTTTGCATATAGATAAATAACAAATAGTATTATGAATACCAGCATTATCCTGAGTTATTAATATATTTAGATTCTTAAAAATATTTATTGCTACGTCTTTTTAGTACCACGCACGGTGCCCATTGCTTTATTACCGCGATTAAAAAATGAATTGAATAGACTTGTAAAATTACACGTCATTAAGCCAGTAGACTTTCCGACAGATTGGTGTAGCCCGATTGTCGTCGTGGCAAAAAAGAACTCGGAGGAAATTCGTCTTTGCTGCGATTATGCGAAATTGAATAATAGCGTAAAGCGCGCAGTCTTTCCTATTCCTAAAATCGATATAGCTTTAGCTAAATTAAAAGGAGCCAAGATCTTCTCTAGGCTAGATGTAAAAGCGATTTTTCATCAGATTAAGCTTGACTCTGCAAGTCAACCGCTAACGACGTTCATATCGCCATTTGGCAGATTCATGTTCACACGGCTACCTTTCGGCATTACTGCGCAACAGACTATTTTTCGAAAATGTTTTACGACTTGCTCGCGGACATAGAGAACGTAATCGTTCATATCGACGATGTTTTAATTTATGCGGAATCGGAAGCTAAAACATGATGAAATCTTAGAAAAAGTTTTAAACGACTACAAAAGAAGGAATAACGGTAAACAAAGAAAAATGTAAATTTCAGTAACCGAACTCGATTTCTGGGGCATAAATTTCGGCACAAGGAATCGGCGTTCTCCCAAATCGCGTATCGGCAATTGCGGGACTTCCCGGCTCCGGAGGATAAAAAGAGTTTGTTAAGGTTCCTAGGAACAGTAAATTACATTAGCAAATTTATCCGAATAAATCCACACTACTTGAGCCGCTTAATGCTCTTTAAAACACGATACTCCGTATGTATGGGGCCAACCTCAATCTAATGCATTTCAAAAGATAAAAAAATTGATTCGTACCGCACCTATTCTCGCGCACTTTGATTTGTCAAAAGCATAATTATACAAGCTGACGCTTCTAGTTACGGACTAGGAGGCGCCCTCATACAGGAGGACAATAAAAATAATCGCGAAATTGTCGCGTACGCGTCTCGAGTTCTCACGGATTGTGAAAAACGTTATAGTCAATCGAAAGGAGGCCTTAGCCCTAACATTTGCTGCAGAACGTTTTAAGGAATATATAACCGCAATAGATATCACGTTTGAAACCGACCATAACCCCTTACTGCAAATACTGCAAACTAAACCACTAGACGAATTGACGCCGCGTCTGCAACGGATACGAATGCGCTTAATGCGATATAGTTTTAAGATTAATTACGTACCGGGACAACAATTAATACTTGCCGATTGCTTATCAAGAAGCCCTATTAATGAATTCAACGATGTTGATAGGGAATTGAGTATCGAAATAAACGCGCATGTTAATTCCGTCACAAAAAGTGTTCCAGCAAGTAAAAAATTTCTTAGCTACATACAGACCGAGCAAGAAAACGATTACATATGCGCAATGCTGAAAGAATATTGTTTATCGGGCTGGCCGCCGAAAGATCGCTTATCGGATGGGTTATTGCCGTACTTCCACATCGCGACGAAATTTCATTTTGCGAAGGACTTCTGCTATATAATTTAAGGTTAATCATACCTACGTCGTTACAAAAAGAAATCTTATTTAGGATTCACGAAGGGCACTTAGGTATATCGAAATGCCGGGATAGAATGAAACAATCCGTATGGTGGCTTGGAAGCAGCACGCAGCTGCGCTTTTTAATCGAAAACTGCCCGAATTGCATACACGAAAAGAAAAACCACCACCAACCATTCGTAAAAGATGATTTTCCGGACAGACCGTGGCAGAAAGTTGCCCTCGATTTATTTAAATGCGAAAAATGGTACTTAGTCGTGACTGACTATTACAGTCGGTACTTTGAAATTTGCCCTCTTAAATCACTGACTGAAAACGAAGTCATTAAGTGCTGCAAAGAAATTTTTGCGAGATTCGGGATACCGGAAGTAGTCAGAAGCGATTGCGGCACACAGTTCGCCTCGACCTTTCGCAAATTGCTACCGAGTTTGACTTCGAGCACGTAACAAGCTCACCGCGATTCCCGCAAAGCAACGGCGCCGCCGAGGCTGCCGTCAAGAACGCGAAAAAGATTTTAAAAGAAATGCGAAGACGTAAGTTTAGGTCTCTTAGCATATAGAACTACACCTCTCGAAAATGGCTTCACACCAGCGGAGATGTTGTTTTCACGCAATATACGCTCTCGCATCCCTGTTATCTCTAAAAAATTAGGTACATTTGCCGAACACGAAAAAGTTGCGCATAAAGAACTTTTAAATAAAGAAAAACAAATGCAAAGTTATAATAAGCGACATCGCGTAAAAAAATTATCTGACTTGACTATTGGCGACAAAGTCTGGATTATCGATATGCGCATATACGGTGAAGTTGTTGAAACGGGTACGACCCCAAACTCTTTCAATATCAAAACGGAGAGGGGAAATATTGTAAAGCGTAACCGTTGGCACCTGATACCTAGTCTGTACAAACATGAGCTTAGCGAAGACATTGAGAGAGCACCCATTATACCCGATGATTGTGTACATGGCCCTGTGGAGAATGTAAGCACATTGGGAAACGATGTAAACATTGTAACGCGGCCTGCGACAAACGAAACTTTCGACCGCGAAGCTTGTGGCTCCCAAAACGGGGAAAATGTAAGTACCGAATTGAGATCGCACATCGTGAACGACACTGCAAACGCGAATACAGAACTTATTGTAAGCGAAAGCACGAATATAGAACCTATTGTAAATGAGCACATGAATGTAACACCGAATGAATCAATTTGTAAACAAATCAAAATGTACGCAAATCACAACGCACTCGAAGGCAAGTGCTTCGTTTTGATGAACTAGATTTCGATTAATGTAATCATCTGTTATATGCTTCTCTCAATAAAAAAGGAAAGATGTTGTGAGAGCGTACACGTATAAACGCGCGGTTCCTCTATTACCGACAGAGGTGACCACGAGAGACGCCACATGACGTCTTGCGGAACGCGACAGTCAGTCGGCCTAAAGAGGCCCAGGGGTAAGCACGCTCTACGAGTACGCTCACACATAATCGCCGTAACATATAGCTTTATACCATAGCACACATTATTTATTACCCCTCACTCTATTAGTGTTATCTTCGTGATAACACGACTAATACAGGTAACTAGTGTTTACGAACGTGTGCTCACGAACGTATCTACCGCCGACGTATCCTCGTGATGAACACAACATAGCTTTATAAATATATATATACTTAGTCTTTTACAATTAAATTACGGTATAATTATTTCAATTTCCTTCCTGACCGAATCCTGGAATCTCAGCAAGGCCCCGGCGAAGATTCACTCCGTTACATGGCGCCCGAACAGTATTTGTAAAAGGAATTTGATTTTTTTTGCTTTGAACCTACGAAACTTTCGGATCGAATTGTTAAATTACACTTGGACGCCGCGATAACACTGACACTGGTACACTTGTATATCCGACATAATTATAAGTTTGTAAAATGGTTTCCGTATCGTGGATTTATAAACTACCACGAGAAGAATTGATTGCTGAATTAACGAAACATAGTTTACATCCCGAAGGAATTGTTACCGAATTAAGACAACGTCTTGTTGGATTCGTACACAAAAACGCCAAACTGTTTACAAATATCACCAGTTATTTTTGATTTACAAAGAAATGGGCGAATAACTAAACATATTCGAGAAATAACATATTCGAAATGATCCGAGAGCTCGATGAAACAGGCTTTGCTTGGTTCAATGCTCTCCGTGAGGAGAATTTAGAGGAGTACGTACTGGCACCAGTGGCAAATAATGTTCCAAGAGGAACTTATACTCCTACACCGATTCAAAACCGAGAAACCGCGGTAGTACAACCGCGCATTATTACAGACATAATTTTATCGCCACAGTATCGCCTTCCAATATGCCCTCGTCCAAGATTAGTAGATACCAGGGGAGATTAAACACCAGGAGAATATGGCCGAGGAGGACAGGTCCAGCCCCCGAGATCATCGATCTAACGAGTGAAGAGGCATCGCCACAAATTCAACCACCGATGCGACGTCAGCTGCCGATGGAACTACTACTACCTCTGTTTGCCATCGAGGAGGTACAAGTGATTCGTGAGGTACCGCCAGCAACACCTCAGGCTAGAGAGCCTTTGCGGATCCAGGATGCCGAAGCTCTAACAGCCATTCCGGCAAGAGCCCCAACACCTATACCGGCTCCAGTTCAACACCGCGACCGTACTGACACACTCCCGCATACTGAACAACAACTACCGGACGGAACAAGGATTCAAGTACCGTTGGGAGTAAAAAATACGTAATTGGGAAAAAGACTCTTACGACTCAACCCACACACAGGAACCATTCGTCATGTAGGGCCACTTCGAGCGGTAAATTAAATTTTTTCACACTTTCAATGCGTTACTCTTATACTCTTAATTTTATTTTTTTGTAGTATTATATTTTTTTTTAAGAATAAAAATTACCGAATTTTTACTCTCCGAAGAAAGAGGGGAATGTGACGTGTGATAAGCACACGCACTAGTATTGCGTAAAATTATTTTATAAATTGTTAATTTACTATAATTATCCTAGACCAAATCCTCTGTAACCAAAAAGAATATATAATAATATTACTATTAATTAATAAACTTTGTTTATATAATATAATAAGTACGTAGTATATTAAGATAGCTTCGCGATAGGACACGTGCCGTTAAACGCGAGTTCAACGACCGCGCTATAAATAGATTAGGGTCATTGACCGCTCCCCCACTACTGCGCCTATGGGCCAGTTCATTGACCTCGTATAAGGCGCGCCGAGAACCGTCGTAACCAGTCTGAATCAGGGGGCCGGAGGAAGCTGGTCGTGAGCACACAGCCAGACTGAATCCTAATCCTGGTGCAGGCGCGCCTTATATACCCGATCTGCGAGAGCGCGCATGCGCAGATCGCGGTTGCCCCACTCCGAAACGAGGCTCAATGAACTGGCCCATAGGTGCAGTAGTGGGGGAGCGGTCAGTGACCCTAATCTATTTATAGCGCGGTGGTTGTTAACTTAATAATTATTATGCTAAATGATTAATTAGCGCGTGCTATTATTGCGCGTCGCATTCCTCTCTTTCTTCGGAGAGTGAAATTTCGATATTTCACTCTTATAATCGGAGAAAACAAAAAAAATATTAAAGAACAAAACTACTATCTTAATTAACGCAAAAGTGTGTAAATTTACCAGTTTTACTGCACCGGCATGTCGAATGTCACCCATGCGTGGATTCAGCCGTAGGAGTCTTTTGTACCCTTCGTACCGGACCACTGTACTTTTTCACTCCTAGTGGTACCGAGACCATGGGACCATCCGGAATCTGTCGTAAGACGTGCGGCAACATCTGGGTTCGGTCTTGGTACCGGGGTCTGTCTATCTCCGGTGCGGGTACTGGCATCGGTGGTTGCGCTGGTTCTGGTTCTGGCTCTGGTTCTGGGTGCAGTACCGGTGTTGATGGTCGGTTCGGGCCTTGTTATCCGTGTCTCCCGTCTATGGCGAAGAGCGGAGGGGCAAGTCCATGGGTGTGTGTCGTACCGTGGGTTGCGTGGGTGCGTCGTCGATACTGGTTAGATCTATAATCTCGATTGGTGCCGTGTCGCTTGTTGCGGACGTAATATGCGGTACCGGCGTCTTATTGGCACTTCGCTTATGATCCTCGGTTTCCCTTGCACCACTGCGGTTGTCCTATTCGGAATTTGTGACGGAGTATACGTGAGAATGGTTGAGGCGCTACCGCTTACTGGCTGCGGCACGTATTCCTCTGGGTCTTCCTCCCGTAGACTGTCGAACCACGCGAAACCAGTCGCGTCCAACTCTTCTATCATTTGCTCTAATGTTAGCTGACACTCCATTATGCTGGTTACTGCGTTGATATACAAGGGTATACTTATATCCTGTAGTGTCAGTTTCGTTTGTGGGCAGTGCGATTCCCTTGTCGCCACCATGCGTCTTTTCTTGGAAGCTTTATTTGTATGTTCGGTTGATCTCTTGTACATTAGCTTCATGTTTTTCCCCTTAATTAATTCACTTACGTTTCTTATTTCGGAGCGGCGGATGTGAATTCGGAGTTTGGCTTTCATATTATAATATAAATTATCTAATTGTTCCTCAGAAAAATTATAAACTTGTCTTAACTCCTCTATTCGCTCTAAAAAAATATACATCTTTGCCTTTGAAATGGCAATTCTATTTTCTCATTTGGTCCATAACTTCTCTTCTTGACGATACTTTATAAATCCACGACACGGAGGCCATTGTACAATTTGTTTAATTGTCGGAATTTATAAGTGTAATCGTGTTAGTCTTGTCGCGGCGACCTAGTGTGATTTACAAAATTAAGTAGTTTGTAAGTTCGCTAAAAAAAATTTAAAGCTTAAAGATTTTCAAATTCCTTTTACAATTAGCTGTCCGAGCGCCACGTAACGGAGTGAATCTTTGCCGGGGCCTTGCTCAGATTCCAGGATTCGGTCAGGAAGGACATTGAAATACTTATACCGTAATTTAATTGTAAAGACTAACTATATATATATATATATATATATATATATATATATTTACAAAGCTATGTTGTGTACAAATAAAAGAATAAATGGGATCGCCGTTTCCCCTGCTGACTGAGATGGGAACTTAGTTAATCTAGAATCAAACCAATAAACAATACTTATAGTACTACGCGACTTACAAACTTTACAATGCTACTTTATGACTAGTTTCCTAAACGGACGCAACTAACGGTTATCGTGTATGCTCGCACGGAAATACGGTTCGGGATTATTCACGTGTGCTCACGAGGATATGGTCTGGATAATCTACGTGTGCTCACGAAGATACAATCGGGATAATCCACGCGTGCTCACGAGGAATACGGTCGGGATAATCTACGAGACAACTTTGACTGTAAGCTCTGATGACAAATCCAAAAATAGTCCCGGACAGAATTCAAGATAAGGGGAGACTAACGCCTTAACCAGCACAAGACGAATTCCCTCGGGATAGAACATGCACATCCTACGAATCCGCGTCAAAGCAAAGTGAAACTTTTTGGCTGAAACGGTGCACTGCTGCCGCCAAGACAAAGTAGCATCCACCGTTACTCCAATATCTTCATACAGTCGCACACGTCAATTTTGTCTACACCCAATAATATATCAGGAACAACACTGTCTTTAAGCCTGCTAATGAAACCGCGCGAAACCGAGCCACATAGCTTTAGTCTTGTCCATGATTGATCTCGAGACCGTTGGTTAACGACCACTGCAAAACACTCTGAAGATTAGTGTTAATTACTTCAACGATGGAGTCAAGATCAGAAAAACGACCACTGCTGTAAATAAGTCGTCAGCATAAAGGTGGAAAGAACAACATTTCAGGCAGTCAGGCAGATCATTAATGAACAACAGAAATAACAGCGGTCTCAAAACAGACCCCTGCGGGACCCCCTCGTTCCCTAGGCAGCAAACTGGAAGCATCGTCATCTCCTGAGGCAACAAACTGAGCTCTTTCGGAAAGGTACGACCTGTACAAACCAACTGCAGACTCAGAAAAACCATAGAATCGCAGCTTATCACGAGCAAATGCACATTAACCGAGTCGAACGCCTGTTTGAAATCAATAGACACCATAAGTGTTACACTGTCACGATCCACAGCTTCTCTAACGTCATCAACCATTTTAGTACGAGCAGTATGAACGCTATAGTTCTTTCGAAATCCTGATTGAAAATCACTCAAAAAATCACATTCATTGACATGGGCAAGAATCTGTTGGTACGCCAAATATTCAAGCAGCTTCGACAGAGAGCAGAGCAAACTAATAGGACGAAAATCTCCAGCTACTGAAGGCTGCGAAACCTTAGGAGCGGCCTCACAAGTGCCACCTTCCACTGACTCGGAAAGACACCCGATTGAAGAGAAGCGTCAAAAATATGCAGCAAAATAGATAAAAGGTGAGGCAGACATTCTCTAATGTAATTAACAGGTATATTGTCCACACCTGAGGCGTTTGACTTAGCCGAGCCAATGGCTTGCAGCAGATCAGCAACCTCGACGTACCTAAAGAAGAAACAGCAGTCCGGGGAGCGCTGTGCGTAATGCAACGCAGGCCTCAAAGTCGCCGACGAGCCAGCCCCCACAAAATAGCTATTCAATTCACTTACCGAAACAGGCAGCTGCCCTGACGACTGTCGAGAAGATCTAAGGCCAATACTGTCAACTACTTTCCAAATGCTCGCACCGCTAGAGCATTCCTCAAATCTAGCTCTATAATACGCATGCATAGCGTTTCTAATTACTGTGTCTGAGTGCGATTACGCAACACTTGGTACGATAAACGAACCTCATCCCTGCCTGAGCGTTTATAGGATCTCCATGCGTTATTTCTCGACAAGATAAGTTTTTTGATTTCATGAGATATCCAGGGGCAAGACTTTCGTCTAACCCGAAACGAACGAAAAGGCGCATGAGCGTCATACAACCGTGTCAGGCGTTGCGAGAGGATCGCCACCTTATCATCAACCGAGGGGGACTCGTACAAAGGAGCCCAGTCAATTAACCTCAAATCATGAAAGAAAGCCGGCTCTGTTCCTAAAATCGCGTCTTGTTACCAGGCCATTAACATCAGAAGGAAACTCGTAAGATAGTGAAATAAACAGAAAATCATGGTCCGAGATATCAGGACAACCGAATTGAAAATACTGCGAGACCCTGGACATATCACTAACACAGATATAATCAATCGAAGTATGAGAATCGTCCCTCAGGCGATGATGGGTAGCATTAAAAGGTATACGAACAAGACCACACGACTCAAACGACTCCTGAAGGATGGTACGCGGAGTCGAAGGAACACTCCAATTAATGTTAAGATCCCCCATCAAAATAATACTATCACACTTTCCATCGTAGTTAAGCAGTGCCTCCTCCACTTCGTGCCAGTATCCTGCCTTGGGCGGGCTATATACAACAACAAAGAGGACCCTGCATTCAGACAGCGAGACTTCAACAAACAAAAATTCAGGCCGCTTCACATATGACGACAAGTGAGCTGACGAACAGTAAAAACGTGCCTTAAGACAGCTCCACACGTACAACGCCACGCCTCCGCCGATCTTTCCAACACGATCTGCACGAAACAAAGTGTAACCGGGGATCTCAGAACCTAACCTAGTTGATGAGGGAGAAAGCCACGTCTCACTGACCCCCAATATGTGCAGATTGCGACTGATCATGACACGACCAACCTCATCGATATGTGCGGAAATAGATTGTGCGTTACAATGACCAACGTTTAGACTAAAATTAGAAGAGCTAGATAACCTAGGTGGAGCGCTATCCATAATTGATAAAAGCCATCTTGTGCATAATTTTTTTCCTCAAAATAGGGCAATTAACTTTATCGTTAGAGATAGAGTGAGAGAAGGTGTGTGTGTGAGCGAAACTAGAGAAAGAGAGATAGAGTGAGAGAAGGTGTGCATGTGTGAGCGAAACTAGAGAAAGAGAGATATAAAGAGAGAACGTGTGTGTGTGTATGTGAGAGTGAAAGAGCGAATTGTAAGAAAAATTGCAAGAAAAACGTTGTATAGCCAGAATTGTATCAAATTTTGTAAATAAAGTTAAATATACGTTAGAAAAATAATAAATTCTCCGGCGTCCTCGCGTATTTTATTTGGTAGTTAGTTTTCCCACTTTTCTTTCCCGGGTTAGGTGGATAATCGAAGACTGGAATCCCCTCTGGGGAAAATATTGCCAGGTGAGTCTATCTTTTTCTTTCCAACGGAGTATTTCTTTGGGACGCGGTTACGGGATATTTAGCGAAGAGGGGGATAAGGTTAGGAGGAATTATCCCATTCTCATCTTCAGCCGTGTCACAAAATATATAAGAGAGCTGAATCCTGTCATCAATATATATGCTCTCAGGTTTACACGATCAGCCTATCGAACTGAAATTAAAAAATCGCATTACATAACTCAAGAAAAAATTGATACGTTTTAATAGCGATCATTGCGATTCTGCATTTTCAACTGATAAAATAGCTACTAAATATTTTAAAGGAATGAAATGTTCGTCTCAAAATAACAAAACTTTTTTTTATTTTACACTACGCTTAGAATAATATTTACAAAGATAAAAAAGAAAAACTGTCAATATAACGAAAATAGTACAAAAAAATCACGTTTTTTCATAATAAAATTAAATATATCGCAATGCGTGTGAATTGTGACATGATCCGAAGGCGAAGATGATAAACACATAATTTGAAGTCATGCTTTTATTATTATCTTTTATGATGTATATATTTTGTAATATTAGACGAAAAATCCCGAACTTTGAGAAAATAATTAAAAATTGAATTGTTGAGTTAGGTATGTGAGCCAATACCCACAAACGGTGCGAGCGCGATGCGCGAGCTTTACACGGTCGAGCCTTAAAAGTTTTTTTGCATGTCTTGCATCGCTACACGGAGCTGAGCTAGTTTTAATACTTGACTGAGGCTATTCAGAACGCGTCTCTGCGAAAACGTTTTAAACTTTAATTTATTTAAAAACCATAACCACACTCCTTAATGAGATAAGGAGTGCACCAAAGTCATCAGACTTAGACGATCGACCCTTAAAAAATGGTAGTTTAGCTCTAATATGAACAACTTAATCAACTACAAAAAAGCGTGGGCGATCGTTAAAAAATCTGCAAATTAAAAAGACTCTGTTTTCGAACATTAGCCGAAAATTTCTACATACACATAAATTCTTCCTACGTTTGGAGGACTAAATATCAGTGAAAAACCTCCAAGTTCAAAACAAAGCTGAAGAAGTTTTTAACAAAATCCGACCGCCTTGGGCTGAGTCAGATCTCTACATCACCCCCATATGTCAAAGAATGATTTTCTCGCCTCCATTTCGACCTAGTAGAATTTAAAGCTTGTAATGGTAATAGTAATAAGTTGTGTTACACGCAAGCATATATTAAACAAGCGTGAACTACACGGCCTCTAGATATAACTAATACATAGTATGTAGTACCGATCACGGCCGTAAGGTGGCTACCCTCTTATCGCGCCGTTCCGTTATCAAGATAAGCGGGCACCGTTATAAGTACAGGCCCGTTCGAGTGTGAATATGTTTGATCATAATTATTAGTTCCTTCCACCATTTCTTCTATGCCGTGCGAACTCATGGAGAGTGACTGTATCGGGCTTTCACTAGCCCAGGACTTCGCCGTCCAGGTCACCCTGGAGTACCGGAACCGGACTGCCGCCGCCCAGACCACCATCCAGAGGGACCAGACCACACAGACCGCAAACAGTATCAGCGCAAGCCAACTCGGCCAAAACGACCACCGTCTCCGGCAGCTGCACAACCTCCACCTACTCTGCGAGTGACACCAACCGTCGTGCCTAAACCCCGAGTGGACGCCAACACCTTGTTGCCACCTGCAGGGCGCCTCCCTCTTCCTCCGAGGATGACTCGCCGCTAAAGCGGCCCGAGCCCGGGTTGGTCCATCGCTCCGGCGTACGGCAGTCGATAATCCCGATATAGAAATAAATATATACATTGACATCTACTCAATGGTTACTCTTAAGATAACGCTTCTCGGAAAAGAGTGCCCGTTGAAACTTACAGATTTGTTTCTGGGCCTGAAGACCAAAATCGGAAGGCAAAAGCAGGGCAGTTGCTATCGAGCGGTCCTCGACCGCAGTCCGATTGACTATTGAATAGTTATCGACATATTTCAAGTCGGCACTTAGAATAGATCCCGTCCAAACTACCATGTGTCACGTCATCTTCGATTTTCTAAAGAGGTGTGCACCAGACCTCCATCAAGCTTCAATTTTTACCGATCTCTTCAAACAATTCAAGAAAGCTGCTTTTCTCAATTTTCAAAAAATTATAAAAACGCTGAGTATTAATGCAGGCAATTTATTTTTACTATTATTTAATACTGACAAACGTAACATGTTTGCACACGAAAACAGTTAGAATAAATAGAATTCGCATCAACCATTACAACCTACACTGAAAAAAATCCCGCACACAGGTTACTCTATTATTAGTACAACTAGCGCCACCACGGTGGCGAGTAAAGAATGTCTTTCTTAATGTCAAAGATTGTTCTTGGAGGTTCGGATACTGATTGTCCTGACGCTCTCGAATAGTCAATATTCTATAATATGGGCAATATACAATTTATAAAATATACACGGCTACCATTTTCACTTATTGATTTAATTTCATCCTAGTTAAAATAATAATTAAGTAATAAGAACATCGTAAATAATGTAATAATAATTTTATTTATTACAACACATATCTTGTTGCAATAAAACATTTTTTATATTTTTGAAAATATAAACAAAGCGAAATTAATGGTAGCTCTTCATACTTATAAAGCTTCATTCTGTTATCGGTTGTAACAATATAGCCTTTTTTGTAAAATAAATTTGAAATGAATTGAAGGACTTTTGTTGTGGATGGTTTTTAAGGATGGAAAATATTTCTGAGCTGTTTAAATGGTATAAGTTACCATCATGCACGCCACTGTCTATGTATATAAAGGTAAGTAGTAAATTAATTGTTGCATTAAAAACATGTAATAGTTTTAATTAGTAGTTTTAAAGGTTAATATATGTGCATTAATTTGAAATAATAATGAGAATTAATAATATTTTCATATTGACAAAATACTTTAAGTTTATACTTAGTTTCTAATTCATCCAATAAGTACGAACATTTGAATGCAATTAGAAAATCTTCTAAAATCGCAATCATAATTCGCGTTAATTTTTAATTTAATACATTTATAATAACTAATGTATTAACAAAAACTAAATACATATAAGTAGTACGCTATGATTAAATATTGTCCGATAAAATTAAACAAACTATAACCTCACCGAAATAGTCAGTCGTTGTCTTTTTCAAAGAGGACTCAGTGTCCAAACAGCAGACACTCATCGCTTTTGAGCGATGGTCACATTATCTACCGGTTAAAATTATGAACTGAGGGTAACGTGTATCCGGAATTTTTTTCAGTGTAGCTACTTTGCTAAAAATATCATCTCATCTTCAAAATGTAAATGTAACGCAGACTTTGAAAATATAAATCACGTAGACTGGAACTGCAGATTTCACGACAATTTTTATTACTTTCCCCCCTTTCATGTAGAATTATTCGTAACAAATCCGTGCTCTAATGCTTCGAAACTTATTGTATCCTTTCTTCAGGACTGCGACATTTCTTTACAAACATGTTACCTAATTAACTCAGTCAAAAAATATAATAATATTTATCACTATTGGATAGATAAATAAACTTTTTCAATATTGTATGTGGATTTAATAAAGTTAAATGAATGAAAAAAAAAATTATATTTGTATAATTATATGTCTGAATTTAATGTTCGAGTTATCATGGGACGCAAAAGATCAGTGAAAGCTTGATGATTAGACCGTTAACGATTTTCCTCTTGCAATTTCGTACAGTATTGCATTTGCGATTTATGACTCGATTTAGATTCCATTTTGCGACAAGGTTTGTTACTTATTAGCATTGGTGATGCATTACTTTGACACGATGGTCTTTTACACTTGTCTCTGATTGTACTATATATACGTACAGAGAGAGATAAAGAGAGAGAGAGAAAGAGATAGATAGAGAGAACGAGAGAGAGAGAGAGAGAGATGAGAGAGAGAGAGAGAGAGAGAGAGAGAGGAGAGAGAGAGAGAGAGAGAAGAGAGAGAGAGAGAGCGGAGAAATCACCATTAGCGATTCTTCAACAAATTAACTTCCGTTTTACGAGATTCTCAATTTTTAACCGCTTGTTAAACATCGATAACACAGGTACAAGTGATGGTTTATTTCGATTGATGTTTGGATATTCAGGGTGTCTCTATATAGAAACTTCTGTAGTTAGATGCAACATTATATGAAACTGCAAGAAGTAAATCGTTAACGGTCAAATAATCGAACTTTCACTCTCTATACATCCCATTATAACTCGAACACAAAAATTAGACATATAACAAGGAAAAAAAAAATCTGTCTTTTAAAGATTTTTTTTCCTTTGCCTCCGTCAGATCGCAAAAAAAATTTTCAAGATTAACACCATGGAGAGTGATTACGATATATACAATATTAATGATTCTATTTGTTTACTTGTCTACTAAATATGATAACAATCATAAAATTCATTTTAATATTTTGATTTTTTAGATATGTTCGTTACGTGGAAATAATTTCTAAATAATTACAGAACTAAGCGTTTGCATTTCGGTTTAAAAAACATTAAAATCGCGCGCTCTATCTGGTACAGATTTGAATCTAATAAGTAAGAATTAAAAATTGGTAGTAAGTACCTTGTGATGAAACAGGTTTTCACTCATTTTATTAGTACTTAAAAGAATGACCACAACCTCAAAACATTCAAACAATGTGTCAAGCTTACAACGAGGAGTGAACTTCGAATTCCTACACGTTCGGATGATTTTATAACGTTTTCTTCTGATTTACAACTAATTTCTGTTATATTTTCAGTATTTACGAAGATAAACTCGATTTTATTAATTAATTAACACACTTTACCGACTTTAATTGAATATTATTACAGAAATTAGCATAGTGCTTTTTAAAAAGACTCACAAAAGATTTCAGAAAAAATTTAACATCAACAATTCTACGCCCTACTAGATCCAACTCATCTAAAAAATTATTAGTTAAAGTTTCTTTTTCTAATCGTTTTTACACAAATCTGATTTTACTCCATAATTAAGATTTACATTAGCATTATTATTAACATGCATTATTTCATCATTATCAATCAAATTTCTTTCATATATGTTATTTTCATACTCAATATTGCATGATTCAGTATTTAAATTACTTATATACAAACCTTCATTATCCACCGTTTTTTGTTTCCACCTACTTTTCCTGCTGTAAAATAAAAATTGTAAAAACACACTTATAGTGAAATAATTGCAGAATAATATACTAAACGATGAAAGTAAGAGAAAGATAACAATTTATAATGAAGCAGTAAAGTGTTCAAGAATTATAAAAATTTATAAGATTACAATATGAGCACAAATATTGCGAAAAAGTTCATTAATTTCGTAATAAGGTAAAATATCCAATATCGGGACATTAACTACAAATAAACTATTCTTGTGAATGTTTTGAAATTTTCAAATCAAGTTTGTAATCGTAATTTGTAGTTTAATGGATATATGAGTTCCCATTAACCCTTCACTCAATTTGTCCGTTTTTGTTCGTCAACTTTAAGCACTGACACCTTTGTTATTTATGCTTGAAAATATCCGAAATTTGTATGCGGATATTTTTTAGTGTGCTATTTTACAATCTGGCACGAAAATTGCAGAAAAGTCACCTCTTTCTGTCCTATTTTTCAGTTAAAAAAACGTGATTGTTTAAAAACAATTATGGGGTGGGGTGCTTTTAGCGATTTTGGGGCTATTTTTAAAAAAGCACACGCTGAGAAAAAAATTCTAGAAAAAATTACAATATTGTCTAGTACTGCAGGAATAGTCTAACACAATCCGAAAACTTACCATACTGTATAATAAAATTTACTAGAAAGCTCTTAAGTTTTACCACAATTCTCGTAATATTTACTACAAGTTCAGTAAAATTTATTATACACTATGGTAAATTTTTGGATTGTGTCAGTCTGTCTCTGCAGTACTAGACAACATTGTAATTTTTACTAGAACATTTGCTCAGTGCAGTAAAAAACAGCCGCCTACAAATCTTCAAATATTTTTAAGGATAAATAACAAACTTGTCTAAGCTTAAAGTTGATGGACAAAATCGGACAAATAAGGGATCAATAAGGGTTAAGTCCAAAAACGAAAAAAAGACGTTCTTATATTTCAGATTCAATAATTTGATGAAAACGACAAAATTTATTGGAAATAGTCACTCCTACTATTGTTGGTTGTAGTAACACAATGCAATGCTTTAAAAGAATTAAAATAGTATATTACATACCATGGCCAGTAAAATAAGAAATGTCTCAGATCACATGTAATTGTCGGCCGAGGCGAAGCCGAGGTGGACGATCATGTGATCTGAGGCTTTCTTTTTTACTGGCCAAGGTGTGTATACTATTTTTCTGCTCGACGTTGCCGGAAAAATAGTATACACACCTTGGCCAGTAAAAAGAAAGCCTCAGATCACATGATCGTCCACCTCGGCTTCGCCTCGGCCGACAATTACATGTGATCTGAGACATTTCTTATTTTACTGGCCATGGTATGTAATATACTATTTCTGCCCTCGGGCCGGAAATCGGTAACTTTCCGGCCGCTGCGCGAATTGAAGTTGCCGTTTTCCGGCAACGTCGACCAGAAATAGTATATTACACACCTAGAGAGATAAAGCATTAGTCAGTCCATAGCACATGTAAATTGGCATCCGAGCCGAAGGCGAGCAAACATGTGCTATGGGGTGACCATTTTACCTCCCGTGGGATGTATACTATTTTTCAAAACCAGTAGGACGAAAATAACACATTCCTCTTTCGGTGCCGAGAGGAAATGTGGTACTTTCGGTCTACGTGTGGTGAAAAATAGTATACACACCTTGGCCAGTAAAAAAGAAAGCCTCAGATCACATGTTCGTCCACCTTGGCTTCGATGTGGGACTCAAATAGCATTTAAAAAAATAAAGAATAAAGTTTTGAAAAGTCCTGAATGCCATGCCCATAGACATGTATTGAACAATATACCTGGATTTTTACTATTTTTGAATGGATAATTAAATTATTATGTTTGCGTTGAAAATTTACACTTTTTTTCATTCAAAATGACCTACCAAAAATTTATACAATTACTATTATTTATTCAATTACTATTATTTATTCAATTACTATTAAAATAATTATTTTTTAAAATCAAAGTGTTATGCTCCTCATTTTGTTTAAACGGGATTGAAATTATATTTGAATTATATTTAAATTATGAAATTAATAATTTGAAAAAATTCATAAGGGTAGCTTAAAACAAAGCAAGGATATGACAAATTGATTTTTTAAGAAAAAAAATAATTTTTTTTAACAATAATTCAATGAACAATTTTCTGAGTTCGACATCTCTTTCTACCCGTATGAATTATTTTATTGTTTTAATTATATTTTTAAATATCAATTTTAGTACTTTTCTTTTTCAATTAATAATGAAAGAGTGAAGGTATTTTCAATTTACTGTCACAAATATACATAAAAATGTACAAAATATCAGAACTTTTCAAATCCGTGAAGTTTTATTGTCTACAATGTGTTACAACTACATGACGGTGAAAACAAGGAAACTAAAATTTTGAATTCTTATTTCATCCATATTTTTGTTTTTTTTCATTTTAATCTTATAAATATTCAATTATTTTTGTAAATTGTGTTTAAATAATCTATTATCATATGAGATGTTAATATTCAGTGTTAAATCTCCAAAATAATAAGCAGGATGATAGACCCTAATTGCAGGAATCTACACTTTCAACCCAAAAATTAGATCTAAAATATTGAATTAAGAAGGTAAAAAAATTCGTAAGGATAGCTTAAAACGTAAAGGAGGATCTAAATGATTGATTTTTTAAGAAAAAATAATATTTTTAATAATAAGTGAATAAACAATTTTTGTCGGTAATTTTTAGCTGAAAAAGGCATTAACTTTCATCCCAAATATCGTAATTAAAATATCATTTTAAAATCTGAAAAAGATTTGGATGTGTACAAAGTGATGTTACCATGTATGAATCAAAGTTTCGTTACCCTGGTGGAAATACGAAAACTTTTTTACCATTAAAATAGGAATTTTTTATAGTGTATTACCGATTTTATGGCGATTAAACCGTTTCATTTGTGCTCAGAATTTTAATTGGGATTGGTTTTAATATTTTTCGGGTTGTATAATTTACCTAAAAATTATTTAGATTATGGAATACGTAAATAATTAATGTAGAAATCAAAAATATTTATATATGATAAAAAAAGTTAAAAAAGAATTTTTTCTTCTAAACCTAACTATTATTATTATTATTATTATTATTATTATTTCTATTTTTAATTAATTCATATTTATTTTTATTTATAGTAGAAATTATTTATTTTACTTATATTAGTACTATTTACACATATTTATCGCAGAAAAATGCTTAAAAAATTCCGTTCTAACCGGGAAACGAACCCAAAAATGTTAAAATCTAATGAGATTAAATATCTGAAAAAATTCAAAGATACTATTGAATACAAATAGAATATTATTACAGAGCGCTTTTTTCACAATAATTAACTTAATATTAATTATTAATTAATTATCACTTTTCGTCGGTAATGATTAGGTGAAAAATTGATCTATGCGGCTGCCCATAATTCACGATCATTTCGTGATAAAAAATTTGGAAAAAATTCACACGTAATATTCGAACCAATTTAAAGAGCGTTACAGAGAGATTTTCTGAAAAAGTCAATCCATTCTTTATTAAAAAACAAATAAATATTCCAAATTTTCAGTTTAACATCTCCTGCTAATAAAAAAAAATTTAAAAAATGCGCTGAGTAGTATAATTCCTTAAACACTCTTGGAAAGACGAAAAAAATGCCGCTTGGTTCGCTAAAAAATATGACAATTTCGGAAAGTTATAATTACTTAAACATGATGTTGCACGTTGCACTTTGCAATCAATCAGCGATCGTCAATAGTATTATCGGACGATTTATTAAAACAAAAAACTCTTACGTATACAAATTTTTTACAATAGCCAAAATTAGGCCTTTTTTAAACGATTAGATTAAAGAATAGCTAAAAAAACATATTTTTGCGACTTTAAACAGCTGTATCCCGACGAGACCTCGAAAATTGCAATTTTGTAAAGGATCATCCTTTACTTATAAAACACACCTCAAACAGTCATATCAAAACACCTCGTGCATGTAGTTTTGTAAAAAAAAGTATTATTTTAACTCATATACACACACACACACACACACACACACACACACACACACACACACACACACACACACATATTTATAGATTCTCATTCTCATCAAGTGTCAAAAAACAAATGTGTGTGTGTGTGTTTGCGTGCATTTATATAATATTATGTATTGTAACGGTTTTGCTATTTTTAAATATAAATACAAAAGATAATAACAATTAACTACCGTTAAAATAATAGTCTCATTTACACGATCGGCCGCTCAGTAATAATACGACTATAGTAAGCCGTATAGGCGGAGGCGGCGGTAATCTTTATTTAACGAAACGCGAGAAAAAGAGGGTAAACAATTAAATAAACAACAATGCAGTATTTAATTAATAACAGAAATAAATGTATTCGGGAAAAACAATAATACAGGCGCGTCGCAGCGCGCGAAACGCAGGTCAGTATACACGCGAGATAAATAAAGAGAGAAAGAGAGAGAGAGAGACTACAAGACTGGCACTTACAGTGCTTGAGACGCGATCGATGGTCAAACAACCAGGTGAAGTCTGCGTAGTCGCTACTCTTTAGCTTCCTGGGCTGCGTCGTCGCCAAACAAACTATTGCAACTTCACTGGATCACCAGCACAGCACCAGGATCACAAGCACAGGGCGATCAAAATATGGAGAAAACAAATCGCAAGGTTTCTCACGTCAGTGGCAATTAATCACACGGTTGACTTTTAATCTCTCGGCGGTTGAGATTAGTCGCTCCACGGTTGAGTTTAATCTAAGTGCTCTCGCACTTACGAACCGAAAACTCTCTCTCTCTTTCCCTACTTTTACCTTTACGAAGGTCCGCGAAAATCGCCGAAAATCGTCGAACGCCGACCTGTAACAGCTGTATAATGATTAGTACATAGGCTAGACAGAGAGAGAGAATGTAACGAGCAATGTAATATAATCAAATATTACATTGATTCGTTACACTCCCCCCTTCCAGACGCTGGGTAGCCGAAGACGTACCAGCTCTGCATTTCTACTCTCTCTCTAGGCCAGAAGACAAAATGAAAAAGGTAATTAACATAAATAATATTTATAAATAAATAAAATAAAGCCCAGTATAGATTTTTCTCTCTTTATTGTACAGGTTAGGTAATGTATAGAACAAGAATCATAAAAAAAAAATAAATGTATATAAAAAAAAAATTTATTGGCGTGGTCGCTCATAGGTGGCATGGTTGACCCGATTCGGGCATTCGCGTCCACGCGCTACACCTGGCAACCCACAGACGTAGCACTTGCGACTACGCACTGTTTTGCCCTCTGCCTGAGCTTTCCGAGCTAATACCGCATCGAGCCGCTGCTGAAGGCAGACCGCCTGTCGTTCCTTCTGCCGTCGGAACGTCGCCAGTGCTTCCTCAGCTTCCTGGATTGCCGAGTTTGATCCTGCTGGTTGCTCTCCGCCAGAAGCGGATCCTTCCGCCAGCGCCGCCCATCGCGCTTCAGCGGATCGCTTCCCCATATGGTATACTCTATTTAAGAGGGGAGCAACTCCGAGCTCTGAATCGCGTTGGAAGCGACTGATGGCTTCTCGCGCTTGCGTTTCAGCCTCTGAGAGGTCAGTCTCTTCGCGAATTCGCTGTCTCTCTGCATCATAGGCCATTTGGCAGCGTCTTCGCACCTCAATTGATCTAGGCCAATTGCCAGACGCTTGAGTAGCGTCATCGCCAAATTTCTCGCAGAAGCGGTCGTACTCCGCTAGTACCTCCGTCTCCATCCGACGGAGTTCTCGTGAGGCTTGGCGAACTTGCTGCAATTTGGCCTCCAACTGAGTCCACCAACCTTGCAGGTCGGAAGGGCCTGATTGATCGGAGGCGCTCACCTCGATTACCGTTTCAGGCGTTGACGTGCCTGAGCTTGACACGGCGTCTCCAGCGATATCCGCATCAATAAGCGACTTGCGCAATTCATCAGACATAATTCTGGAACAGGTTAGCAAATATCAGGCCGTGTTTTATACAAATGACAGAATGAAAAAGATTATAAAAATTACAGATTCAGAGAACGGTACGCGTAAATACATCAATCGCTCGAAGGGAATTTTACGGTTTTCGCGACCGAGTGCGCCGTTCGATCGTTTCTACCGGGGATACGGGCCTGTTCTTCACCCCTTTCGGTCTTCCGCGCCTATTTCCCGTTGTCGAAGGATTCGCGTGTACATTAGCGTTCGCCTTCAATCGCTCGTTAGAAGGGGCACGGTCAACCGCGGTCATACGACTAACAACTACCCGAGTTTTGCGCGGCCTACCTCGCTTACGCAGTGCGTTCGCGCTCACAGGATCATTATCGTTGGACTCGTCGCTAGCTCTTCGCTCTGCGTTTAATCCCTCGCTGTCCCTCGTCGCATCCTCTCGATTTAATTTACTCTCCTCAGTTACGTCTGTCTGGTCCTCATAATACGGTTTCAGGTCATTGACGTGGCATTTACCTGCTTCTTTTCCATCATTGCTGATGAGCTCCACCACGTTTGAGCCGAGTAACGCCGAAACAATAAAAGGTCCGATGTACTTCGGAGCTAGCTTAGCAGCTATGCCTTGGGCAGCGGACGAAAGTATACGATTCCGCTTAGAAACTTTTTGTCCCACGGCAAATTGTACATCGCGGCGTTTTGAATTATAATATTCGGCCTGACGGGCTTGTGCGCATGTCGCTCGTTCAGCAGCTTGAGCTTGCAGCTCTGGCAACGTTTGCATACGCTGTTGCCAATTTTGAACAGCTGCTGCGGCTTCGCTGTCGGCGACGGCTTGATCTTCTACTTTCCGCAAGCTTTTCGGCGGAACAGGGTTTCTTCCCATATTTAGGAAAGCAGGACTTGCGCCGGTAGAATCTTGCACGGCGGTATTATACGCGAACATGAGCTCAGAGATGTGAGCGTCCCATGTTTTATGATTCGCCTCGATAAACGAAGTAATCATCGTTTTTATCGTGCGATTAACGCGTTCTACAGGATTCGCCTGTGCATGGTAAGGCGGAATCGTAGTATGAACCACGCCGTGTTCAGCTAAGAATTGCTCCATAGCAGCATTCTTAAACTCCGTGCCATTGTCGGAATGAAAAACATCAGGCACGCCGAAACGCAAGAAACACGCTCATTCAGCTCGCGCCGAATGGTATGCGAGTTCGCTTTCCGTATAGGGATACACTCTATCCAACGAGTGAATAAGTCCATGAATATTAAAAGATATTCAAATCCATGCGAAGAACGCGGAAACGGTCCCATGATATCACCTGCAACGGTTTCCCATGGACGCGAAATAACACGTTTTCCCATGAAACCTGCAGGAGCCTGCTGTGGCACTTCACATTGCTGGCAAGTCGAGCAATTCCGCACAAATTCGGCGATATCTTTAAGCATCGCAGGCCAATAATAGTATCGCGCTATCCGCTGATACGTTTTGTTTCGGCCAAGATGTCCAGCAGTTGGCTCATCATGATTCTCGCAGAGAACTTGTTGACGTTTCTCCTGCGGTACCGCCAGTTTCCAAGCGTCTTCGTCTTCGAAATAGTCATCTATGGAAGGGTCAGGCTTATAATGATATAATCTACCTCCAAGCACCTTCCAGTCTTGGTATTTTTCCGGATTTCCGCTGACATTTGCAAGTTTTTGCGTATACCACTCATCTTCAGTGTCGTACGGCAAACTCACTGTAGCGATGTCGCAATCCGAGTCGTCTTCGAATGCACGAGAGAGGGCATCAGGCACGACATTAAGAGATCCTTTGCGGTGCTCGATCTCATAATCATAGCTTTGGAGCTTAAGTGCCCAACGCGCTAAGTGTCCAGTAGGGTTACGCAAGTTGCACAGCCATTTTAAACTGCTATGGTCTGTTATAACCTTAAAGCGATAACCTTCTACATATGAGCGGAATTTTTCCACGGCCCATAATACAGCTAAGCACTCTCGTTCGGTAACCGAGTAGTTACGTTCCGCCGCGTTTAACGTACGACTGGCGAAACTAAGTACTCGCTCTTCTCCGTCGATAGTTTGCGTTAAAACCGCTCCTAAGCCAGTGTCGCTAGCGTCAGTCTGAATAACGAACTGATGCTCGAAAGATGGCCGATGGAGGATAGGCGCAGATGCTATCAACGCTTTGATTTGTTCAAAAGCGAACTGTTGTTCCTCGCCCCACTCAAATTTAACATTTTTCTTTGTTAACTTGGTAAGCGGTTCCGCAAGCGTAGCAAAATCCTCTAGAAATTTTCTATACCATGAAGCCATGCCGAGGAAAGAGCGTAGCTTTTTGAGGTTAGTTGGCGCGGGATAATCCACGATCGGCGCTATCTTGTCCGGATCAGGGCGAAATCCATCGCGATTCACCAATACGCCAAGGTATTTAACCTCACTGCGGCAAAATTCGCTTTTATCACGGTTAATTGTAAGTCCGGCGTCGGCAACCCGCTTTAGGACATGCTCAAGCCATTTGAGATGCTCTTCGAATGTCTCGGTGACGATAATAACGTCATCGAGATACGAAAATGCGTACGGTTCCAATTCAGGGCCTATCACCCTATCAATGAGTTGCTGGAACGTAGCGGGCCCCCCCGCCACGCCGTACGGCATACGAGTAAACTCATATAAGCCTAAGCCAGGCACCGTGAAAGCCGTCAGATGTTCCGATCCCTTTTTCATCGGAATCTGATGGTATGCGCTGCTTAAATCCAGCGTGCTTATGTAGCGTGCCCTTTGAAGTTTACGCAAAATAATCTCCATATAGGGAAGCGGATAAGCGCAGGTCTTCGAGACGGAATTGAGCTTTCGGTAGTCGATGCAGAATCTATAGGTACCGTTAGATTTCCGCACCATGACTACTGGGCTCGACCACTCGCTCGTTGACGGGCGAATTATCCCCGCGTCAAGCATCTGTTGCACTTGAGCGTGCATCTCTTGCTCGATCTTCTGAGACACCGGATAATAGCGCTGTTTGATGGGACGCGAACCGCCCACATCAATTTCATGCTCAGCTAAGTTAGTACAGCCTAGCTTTGCATTCGGAGCAGTCAAACGCTTTTCCAACAACTCATTGAGTTGTTTGCGTTGCGCTTCGTCAATATCTGCTAAGCCAACGGCAGCTAGTGAGCAGGCCTCACCAATACCGATAGCAGATACTTCAAGCTGAATTGCGTCAGCTACGTTTTCAATCAGCAACTGATTTTCACGCGGCAACAAAACAGCGTTAAACGCACGAATAAAATCGGCACCGAGTATACAATCGGCGTCGAGATCGCTCATTACTAAAACATCTAAGTAATGGCGTTCATTCGCTAAATCAAACGGCAGCTCTAAACGTCCAAGTATTGGAGCGCGTTGGCCGTTAGCGAGTCGTGCACCTGGTCCAATGTAAGGAGTTAACGATTTTCCTATGGCTGATGCTATTTGCAAGCCTAAGGAATTAATAACCGTGCGAGCCGCCCCTGAATCGTACAAAGCGCGTACGCGGAATCCACCGATTCCGATCTGCAGCCACCAGCGAGTAAACTGCGGAGTTTCCTCCTCCACTGGCGTTTCAGCGCGGGAATCGCAAACACCTTTTTCCGCTGATTGTCTGTCCACTCCGACAGGCAAAAGTGAGGGCACTTTTTCCGTTTGCGCAGGTACTGATTGTGACTTATCACCATCAGAGGTCTCACTAATAATTGGGGCGATAGGGACCTTATCTATTCGCCCCTTTTCTCGTTTCCCGAGCACTCAGGACAATCCGTCTTGATATACCCGGGCCAACCGCAGCGATAGCAGTACACACGCTCTTTGGGACCTGCTTTCTTATCGCGGTTGCGACTACGCGCGGATTGTCCATTAGTAATGGATGATTTATTTTTACCATCATCCTTCCTCTCGGTACTAGTCACGCCAGATGGCTTATCAGAAACATTCTTTGCTCCTTTCGGCGCACCTGGTTTACTAAAATTACGCGCGTTTTGGCCTTTCTTATTGGCGGAATTCGCACAAGAATTCGCATATTTGCTAAATCTTTCATCTAGCATCTTCTCTAAGAGTTTGGCCAAATTTTCCATTGTCGGTTCTGCGATACTCGCTACTTTTACCGTAGCATCATCGCTAGCAGCTTTTCCGCCCTTCTTACCTCTGGTATCTGGCTGCTTATAAGCCACAGAAGGCAGAACGCTCTTTTCTGGCGGCGGAGGCGCGGGAAAATTCCGCTCTTCCTCGATAAGCTCTTCCGCCTGACGAGCTAGCTGCACAAGCCTATCGACGCTTGTAACTTTTTCTTTCGGAACTAACTTCCGAACAGACGGCAACATGTTAGCATACAACATGTCTAGCTGAAACTGCGTACTTGGAGGCGCATTCATTCTGCTAAATATAGTTAGCAAGCAGAAAATGTAATCGCGAGCAGGCTCTTCTCTACCCTGCTTGCGTGCTTGCGCTTCCGCCATTAAGCGCTGCTGAAAGTTCTGCTCAACGCCATAACATCGTCGAGCAGCATTGCAAAAATCAGCCCAAGTATTCCAATCTTTCCGCGATTGGCGATACCAGTGTAGCGCTACGCCAGTTAACAACTCCGAGAAAGCATTCAGTAAATCCGCGTCGGAAATATGCGCTAACTTGCGACATTCTTCTACGCGCTGAATAAATTCCTCGATGCTTTCGCGTTTTTCGCCGGAAAACTTAATATTCCACTGGCGAACTGTGCGACCTACGTCATGTGACTGTATAGGCGCTCTAGTCGACATATTCGACAAGATTTGCGTAAGTTGATCGCTTGTAACTACAGGCACATTTTCCCCCCTTCCAGACTCTTGCCAATCCGCAGGAGCTGGCAGAGACGAGAAATTAGACGTAGGAGTCGGAAAATTTAACGCGTTTGCGTTTAAACGCGATCCAAGCGACTTTTCCGTTTGCGTGTGTAATACCGCTTGAGGTGCTTCAGGATGCTTATTCGTTTCAAAATAATTTAAATTAAAAGTATCTTGAAAATTAACACTTTTGCGATTTTTCCGCTGCTTTTCCGCCGCAATTGACGTTTGCGTCGGAAGCTGCGTACTCGTCGCAAAATCCGCTAATTGCTGCCTTAGATAATTCAACTCCTTCTCTTGTTGAAAGGCAAGCGATTGCGTTCTACTCAACTCCAGGGCTAAACCCCTTGGAGCGTTGTAGACTACGCCATTAGCTAATGCACATAAAACGATATCATTATCAATTTTATTATTTTCTTTTGAAGAAAATACCGTTTTTGGTATTGCACCTCTTGATTGTAAATGCGTACTCGCTGCTTGCGTCGTCGAGTACGTAGTTGTAGTAGCGGTGGTTATCATCGCGGTCGAAATGGTAGGAATTGGCCTTACCGGTATGGTTGTGTTAAGCGTTTTTATCGAAGTCAATTCAAAATTTGATTTAAAATTATTTTCGGCGGTGTTTTCCGCCGCGTTTTCCGCAAGGTTCCCCGCGATATTTCCCGCGTTAACCTCGCTATGCTGCGATTCCGCATCGGAATCGGCAAGTTGATCGTCATTTGACTTCGAGCTATTGGCAAGCGGAGAGAATCCGCTCTCATCCGCTCGATTGAGATTTTCAAATTGTCTGTGCGCAATCTGTACTTGCGCTTCTTCGCTAAATTTCGCATGTTTCAAAATGGTGCAGAGTCTTTGTTCACGACGAGTCCGCGAAACTAAATCATCGTCACTAGTTGACTGGACGAAATCCGCGGCTGTATAATCGCCGCGTAAACGCCTATATAACCTGTCTACACGTACAAAGGGCGTACCGTCGCGCGTCAATTCTAGCTGATCAAGTACAGAATCGAATTGATCGCTTGTTAGATTCAAAATCCATCCTTGGATCTCAACTCCGTACGTTTGATCGAAATCACACTCGTTCATACACGCCATTTTGAATTATAGAAATTAAATAAAATTTAAATTTTAGGCCTTATTGGCAAAATAAATTCTCACAATTAAAAAAAAAAATTTATTAAACAAATTACAAAATAATTGCGAATCGCTATCAAATTATGCGCAAATTCGCTTAACCAAATTAAATTTACTAAGATCAACCACTTTGTAAAAAAACGAAATATTACAAATCTGTAATTTGTTAAAAATAAATTTTTCAATTGTTTACAAAAAAAAATAGAATTAAATTGAATTAGGGAATTTAATATACAAGAAATTTGAAGAATTTAAAATAAATTGTTTAAATATAATAATTATTTAAAAAAAGACAAAATTTTAAATTGCGAAGAAACGCTATAAAAATTATTTTAATAATTTATAATAACAACAAAAAAAAATTAAATTGAATTCAAATTAAAAAAAAATTAATTTACTTTATTTGCGCACACGCTTACATACACCTACATACATGTACCGCGATACGCTACAATACTTATATTTACCGCGTAAATCACACACACACATTAACTACCGTTAAAATAATAGTCTCATTTACACGATCGGCCGCTCAGTAATAATACGACTATAGTAAGCCGTATAGGCGGAGGCGGCGGTAATCTTTATTTAACGAAACGCGAGAAAAAGAGGGTAACAATTAAATAAACAACAATGCAGTATTTAATTAATAACAGAAATAAATGTATTCGGGAAAAACAATAATACAGGCGCGTCGCAGCGCGCGAAACGCAGGTCAGTATACACGCGAGATAAATAAAGAGAGAAAGAGAGAGAGAGAGACTACAAGACTGGCACTTACAGTGCTTGAGACGCGATCGATGGTCAAACAACCAGGTGAAGTCTGCGTAGTCGCTACTCTTTAGCTTCCTGGGCTGCGTCGTCGCCAAACAAACTATTGCAACTTCACTGGATCACCAGCACAGCACCAGGATCACAAGCACAGGGCGATCAAAATATGGAGAAAAACAAATCGCAAGGTTTCTCACGTCAGTGGCAATTAATCACACGGTTGACTTTTAATCTCTCGGCGGTTGAGATTAGTCGCTCCACGGTTGAGTTTAATCTAAGTGCTCTCGCACTTACGAACCGAAAACTCTCTCTCTCTTTCCCTACTTTTACCTTTACGAAGGTCCGCGAAAATCGCCGAAAATCGTCGAACGCCGACCTGTAACAGCTGTATAATGATTAGTACATAGGCTAGACAGAGAGAGAGAATGTAACGAGCAATGTAATATAATCAAATATTACATGATTCGTTACAGTATGCATATACATAAATAATACATAACTTTGTCTGCTTCAATATAAATTATGTAAAAATAAAAAATTTATGAATGGAAAGGACTGAAAAAAAAGAAAAATTTTTAAAATAATTTACAATTATTCTTACGTATCTCGCATCAATCTTTTCTTCGATGCTTTCTTTGATTTAGGAATCGTAGGCATCTTGTTGATAAGTATATTTTATACTTAAGACGTATACTTATTATAAACGAATGATTTTTTTGTTCTTTTACAGGTTATCAGTTCCAGACAATGTACCGAAATCTCGACCGTTAAAAATAATGTGCATTGCGTTATTCAATTTTTTTATTTATTCGATTCGTCTTCAAAACAAAACGTAAATTAGATGAAATAAGGAATGGAATGGAATTAAAAATAAGAAGTTAGAAATAGGAATAGTATAGTCGTGACGACACTACAACAGTGGCTCAAAAGTGTTATGAGAAATATGAGTTTATTTATTAATTTTAAATATTTATTAATTTCATTTTTTTTAAAAAGTTATATATTATTAAAGTTTATGTACATAAATAAATAAGGTTATCTGTATATTATATAATAAAATTTTTATTATAGTAAAAACAAAAATGAGTTGTGTTGTAATCATATACAAAATATAAAGTGAATCGATTTGAATACACCATATGATTAATTAATTTTTAATTTAATCACTATTGTCATTAGATCTATTTGCAGGCAACTTTAGTACACCAGCTTTCTTGGCCATTAAAATTTGATAAATTTTAAGTATTGTATGAGCGGCATTAACTGCATATTTGATAGTCCAAACCTTTGTTAAATACAAATCAAGACTTTCTGCTTTTTCTTCATCAGGAGTCGATGCAGTTGTACACTGAAAATTTATTTACTTTTAAGTTATTTTTTTCATATTTCAGTTTTCAGTGTAAATATAGTTTTTTAATATGAGAATTAGCACCCTTCATTTTTTTAATTTGATATATTTTTCGATCTTGAGGGTCAATGCAGATGTTTCAGTTTTTATATAAATAAAACACTTATATAATGCTAATAAGCAACGTTTCGTCCGCTTAGGTTTGCGGACCTCATCAGGCAATGCTATTTATTCATTTGTGATACGCATGGTAATTTAAATTTATAATTTTGTTGTTCTTTTTAAATCTAACATGTTTAAAAATGTAAAATTTATTTTCTGTGTTGAATAAATAGCATTGCCTGATGAGGTCCGCAAACCTAAGCGGACGAAACATTGCTTATTAGCATTATATAAGTGTTTTTATTTATTTAAAAACTGAAACACCTGCATTGACCCTCAAGATCGAAAAATATATCAAATATAGTTTTTTAAAGTATATAATTTTAAAATTATTATATACTAATAAATAGTTTAATTATTTATTTATTTTAAAAATAATAATCAACTTACTTATCACAATTATGCAGTTTCCAGCTTTATGTGTGGCATAAAGCTTTGATATAACTGCAGCAGATTGTGTTACAGTATTTTTTGCTAAGGTTGTGTAATTTGGGTAATTCACGAACAGTATATATTGTTCTAATCCTGGAAAAGTCTCCGCATAAGAAGTAATCCTAGAAGCTAATTCAATTCCGATACCACCAGTAATAAGTGCAGATACTGCAATTTTTATTACCAATTTTGGTATAGCAGTTGCTTTTAACAGACTCATTTAAACAGACGCTTGTGCTGACAGCCGGAGCCGACACTGGCCGATTGTCGACAGCAACAATAGTTCATAGTAGCGCCCTCTGCTGTTAGCGATTATACTTTTTTCTCCCGTTCTCTATATATACACACCATATGTACTTAGCAGTGTCGATAATAAAAAATGTTAATAAACTTTTTTAAAAATATCAAGAAAATCTCTCTGTAACGGTATAGATAATAATAATTGAAATATAGTGACAAATTTTAGTATTTATCAGATTAAAATTGGCTGAGATTTTCATTCCGCCAATTTGCCGGAAAGCTTGTCTCAGTCAATTCTTAATGTATTTACGTCAAAATTTGACAGTATTTTCTTTTTTCTATAATTTACACCGTTACAGAACCCTTTTTACAAAATAGTAACTACTTTTTTGTAAACAAATTTATAATGCTCTTTTTGGGTTCTATCGGCAAGGTAGATCGCAATTTTCCCTTACACATAATGGCATTGCCGGTAAAATTATTTATTTTTCCGCATATAATAGAAAATATAACATTATTTCGCGATTAAGTTAATTAACAAATGTATATAATGTCAAAACCATCAGACCAATTTCGATCGGGTTTCGGGATTTCATTTTATAATACTTTGGGATGCTTAAGGCGATGTGATACCCAATTACAGGGACCTACATCTAAAATCCCACAAATTTAAAAAACTAATGGAATTAAAAATCGGAAAAAATTTACAGGTAATGTTGAAAGCAAATAGAATACTTAATAATAATTAATTTAAAATGAATTATATCGAAATAACAATTTTTTGGTCGGTAATATATAGCTAAAAACAATGCTGCACGGCTGCTCAAAAATCTCGTTGATTGATTGATAAAAAAATTTGAAAAAATTCATAGACTATCTTTAATGTAAATACAACACCGTTACAGAGCGTTTTTTTCGATAAAGTATACTGTTTGCTTGAGAAAAAATAAATAGTGATTTTGTTTTAATGGGTTTACATCTCCTTAAATCTAAATTTCAGTAGCCAATTTCTTATAGCTACCGGTTAACAGGCTATCGAAGTCAGAAAATGGTCATTTGTTATATTTTTTTAATAAACAAAAGAATGTTTTAATTAAAATACCTAAATTTTTCCAGATTAAAATCGATATAATTTAATTACGATGTTCGATTTGAAAGATTACGTTTTTTTTTACTAATAGTTACCCATCATAAAAAGTTTATTCAGTTATTATTAAAAAATTATTTTTACTTAAACAATCATTCTTACAGGCCCTTCCTAATATTTTAAGCTATCCTTATCAATTTTTAAAGTTGTTAATTCAATATTTTCGATATAATTTTTGGGTTGAAAGGTGTAGATTCCTGTAATTTGGGTCAGACATTCGATGGTTTTGGTTCAACTTACTTTTTAACAATTAACTGTGTACAAACACTGATTTCGGGTCCTTTGATGAACCAAGAATTCTGATGGTTCTATTATTTTGTCGATTTTTTAAACTTAAAGTTCAGCATTAACATATTCTATATTACAATTAATTACGATTTCAATTAAATTTTTAATATTAATGAATTTTACAGGTGAAATACTTTCCGATTTTTCAATAGTTATGACGCCATTTTGAACTGGAAGATTACGTTTTATTATATACGTTATTTGTGAGCGATTCCAGTAAATAACAAATCTACGTCACGCACAGAGATGGCCAATTTAGTATTTTTGTTTTTAAATACACATTTAAATACAAAAGTATTTTGGAAAAAATATGTAAATCTGTATTTAAAATACAATATTTAAAATACATGTATTTAAAAATATTTCTGCTTTGAAATACAATATGTATTTAAATTGTAGTTAACTTTATTTTTAAGATGTTTATTCGTAAATTTTTTTAATCTACTTATTTATAAGAAGTCACTAATTTTTTTAAAGTTTTAGATTGATGAAAATACTTTCGAGCGTTTCAGTGCAATATTGGCTTGTAAACGGTTTAATGGTACTCACAGCTTTAATAATATTGCAGAAATATTTTCTGGCATTTATCGTCAATATAATTTGTGTAATATCTACAATTACAAATATGTAAGGAATTTAGCAAAATCTGTTAAGGAATTCGGATGCAATGCAGGTTATTAAAATATAATTTAATATCATTTCTCACCCATATCATTGAAAAGTCTACTTTATTAACTTCAAACGTAGGAGTAAAATTATATTTATTCTCTAGGGAGTAAAAAGTAGTATGTTACTCATTTTTTAATTCCTTGATTCACTTTTGTTGTTAATATAAAAATGGTAACAAAAACTTGAAACTTTGGAGCATACGCACGTGCTAAAGAAATATAATATAAAAAGAGAAATAATTAAATTGATGTAAAAATGAAACAAATATTAAATTCTCGTTGCTGCGAAATTAAGTGACGATTTTCAGAATTTACTGATATCCACAATGCTCCAAGTATTCTTAATTAGACAAATTATTTATTAGAATAAACATGTGATATGTAAGCTTTTATAATAACTTTCAAGCAATTAAAAATTGTATTATATGTAATGTTTGTAGGTGAAAATATATGTATTTGAAAGAATTAAATATTGAATTGCCCAACTCTGTTCACGTAATATGGGAATAAGTCTGCATTAAAATGATCAAAAATTAATTTCTTAATGGCTTATTTAAAATAATTTTTTTAAGAATATGTTTTATATTACATCCATAAATTTGAATGGCCGCCAAAGCGCAAACTATATGATGAATGTGTTTATGTACCACCATAAAGCAGCTTTTTTCCTTACCGACAAGCACCTTGTTGATTTTTTTTTTAATTCGGAGGTATATTTGAAAATATGTCAGCTTTTTTTCTGTTGAGTGAGTGAAAATCAAACGTAAAAAGTGAAAATTTATGTGAAATAGTCCAAAAGAGGTATTTATTTTATGCAAGTGAAGGGTTTTATATATTTGTATATAGTAATAACCCGCGTAAAAATGGTAACTATTGGCAATATATTGATATACTATTGCTATTGCTATTGTAATATATTTGGCAATAGATTGGAAATATATTGCCAACATATTGGAAATATATTGCCAACATATTGTTACACCACAATATCCAATATATGCCAAAATATTGCCAATAGTTACTATCTTACCTTTTGTAAACTATTACCAATATGTTGGCCATAGTTCATAAATTAAAAAAAAAATAAAAAAAAAATAAAAAAAAAATATTAGCCAGCCGCGGGATTTGAACCTTCAATCTTTAGATCGAACGCTGGCTCTTTACCACTGAGCCATTTTGCTATTTGTTATTAAGAGTTAATTTCAGGCTATAAAGAACAGTTGAATTCATAAAATTTGGACTTAGAATTTTTTTTACCATATTTCAACTGTTCTTTATAGCCTGAAATTAACTCTTAATAACAAAATAGCAAATGGCTCAGTGGTAAAGAGCCAGCGTTTCGATCTAAAGATTGAAGGTTCAAATCCCGCGGCTGGCTAATATTTTTTTTTATTTTTTTTTATTTTGTTTTAATTTATGAACTATGGCCCAATA
>JANSJX010000230.1:0-46520 GCA_026168455.1 Theocolax elegans | reverse complement strand
TTCGGTGTAAATACCACTTGTGGCTAACGATGAAGAATTAATGTATTTCCAAGTAGATTTTGTCAATGGTTTGATGGTAATGGGACTATGGGCTTCAGTGACTACTGGTAAAATCTTATACCATTCGTTACCAATTTAATAATAAGATGGTAGTAGCTTATTACAAGATACTCCGGTAGCGCGAGGCCAAAGAAAAGGCGGCGGCGGAAGAGAGGAAGCGCGAGGAAGAGCGGCTGAGGGCTAAGGCAGCCTATAGGCAGGCTGCTGAAGAGCACCGGCGTCTCCAGCAGAAAGCGGATGACGCTAAAAGAAGAGCCGCTGAGCTGGAGGCGCGGCTGCAGTCCCAGCCCTCCCCGAGCGGAACGAGCGGTTACAAGGAACCGAAGTGTCCGCTCTGTTGCTGCAAAGGGGTCGTTGACCCCAAAGAAATGCCCTCGCTTCAAGGCGCACGCCGAAATCAAGGCGGGGCGCAGGAGGCAGGGCTGAGAGCCATCAGGAGGCAACGGCCCAATCCTCCAAATGTATATAGATACTTTTTGTTTTTATTAAAGTTTTATAATAAAAAAAAAAAATAAGGTGTACCTCCTGATTATTTATCCTCTTTCCTGTTCCTCGCGGTACAGAGTCCACATACAGAGTATGCGGAATCTGGAAGGGGGGGTATAACGGTAAGCGAGTTACCGATCAGGTGAGTAACTGAAAAGAGTATCGACAGCGCGGCGCGCGCAGGGAACGCGCGCGAGAATCGTGCGCAGTAGAGTATCGTTAGAGAGTTCGCGCGCGATCGACAACAACACGGTGTTGGTGACCGGTGATTGTTTTTTTACGGGATAAACGAGCGAAAGGACTGTTGTGCGTTGTGTGTGGGTGTGAGAAGCTTCTCCCCACTAACCTTCACGTCGACGAGTGCAGCAGCACCTCTCACAGGCAGTGAGAAAAGAGGTACGGTGTGTCCAACCTTCTCGACCGTTGGAGAGAGAGAGAGAGAGATACACGAGTACGAGCTCTCTCTCAGTAGCACAGCCTTTTCCCGCCGAGGCGCGATATATAGACAAGCGGTAAGTGGTGCACCACACTTAGACCCGCGTGTCTACTTAATATTTCGTGTCCCGATTTACCTGGTACGGTCCAGGTGAGGAAGCGTTCCTCCTTTCCCCCCTCTCGTGACAATACTCGCACGGATAGAAAGGTCGGTGGTTCGCGGGAGCCACTTCACGAGAGAAGGCGCGCGTGACGTAGTAAGCTTCTACGTAAAAGCTCTCTACGTCAGAGATTCATACGTCACACGGTGTGACGTATGCCATCAGGTTAAGCAGCCGATCATATCCGGATCGGTTGCTCGTAATCGACAGTTCAATAGATTTTAACTGATTCTTTTCGCGCTGACCTCGGGGGTAGTCATCGGTACGACTCCCCGTAAATTGTTAAAGTTCAATTATTGTTTATTTATTAATATTTATTTGTTAATTTAATAAATTGACTCGGCGAGACAATCTTTCTCGCCGATTAACAATAATACCACTTGTTGATAATATTTTACCGGTTAACGTCCTATCCTACGAATACCGCCCTCTCCGGTGTTTATCCTAGTTGGCAATTTTGGGCATAGGGCCCAACACACGGTATATAAGTCAAACGGAGTGTTTGACGTTGTTAACGGCATTGCACGGGAATTAAAGGGATTCCCGGCCGCATCGTGGGACTGCACACTTAAGGTTGGTAAGTTGGGACAGATTGGGCCTAACCGTGGGCCTTACGTATCCCCAGTACCCACCCCGTTACAGAACATACAATAAATCAAATTAATTTTTATTGTTTATTTTACAAACCTATTTTTGCAAAAATTTCAAATTACAATTATTATGTTATTAAATTAAATTACAATTATTATGTTACAATTGTACTCTATTCACTTGTATATTTCATAAGATATATTTTTTTTCATATATCGTTTTTATTGTTTATATAATTTATAAATTCAGCAAGTATTCATCGAAATCATTTTCAACAGAAAAATTAAATTATATCATTAAATATTAAATGTATAATTAATTAAACATTAGATAAAATATTCAAATAAATAATACTGTTTTTAAAATGCCATTAAGAAGATTTATATCCAATATGCATATTGACACATATTATTGATATTATATATGTTATATCTGTAACAAAAACATTTTTATTATTAATTATAATAAATTGACAAAGTCAAAACTATACCTTTTAACTTAATCATTAAGAAATACTACTGCATTTTTGATTATTTCGATAGTCTTAATAAGCTAATCAGGATACTGAAATACAAAAAGACTTATTATATTTCAAACAATAATAATTTAAAATGAAAATTAGATAATTATATAATATACCTTGTGACTTTAATCGTATGGAATGCCATTAGGAATATAATATTTTATTGATATAATCTTAATTGGAATGCTGCTGCCGTTTGTTATTTTTATTCAGCGCTGCATTCATTGGAATGCTGCTGCCCTTTGTTTTTTTTTATTCAGCGCTGCATTTATTGGAATTATGAGTGTCAAACTACTAGCAAAGAATTTGTGCAAATATTGGCCCATTAGATGGAAAGTTTGGCCCTCTTTGTGTAAAGGTTGGCCCAGATTGTTTAAATGTTGGCCCATTTACAGAAAAGATTATTACAACATATTATTTACAACATATTATTATTGCAATATTAAATATTATCAACGCAATTAAGTGCGCCTTAATTTAAGAAATTGCATGTGAAAAACAATTTTTTACTGATTGAAAAATTTATTCCATAATCAATACAAAATGTTCCTAAATTGGCCAAAAGTGGGCTAAAGTTTGCCAAAACTGGAAAAATGTTCCAAATATTTCAATGTTGGTAAACATCGGCCCACTTTTGGCGCAAGTTTGCCCACTTTTAGCATACTTTGGAGCACTTTCATCGAAAATGTATTTCCACTAGAGTATGTATAATATTAGTATTTATAAAATATGTGATGCTGGTTTTAATTTAAATAACAAAAATAAAATATTAGGTAAATAAAAATATATCCGGATTTCCAACATCATCGAAAAGAAAAAAAATATTAATTTATTAGTCCTGATTACCCGGTGGACTCACCCAGAGGAAGTTCCGTTGAATAAAATAATAGTTCCGGATAACTATTAAACCGCGTAACGAATATTAATACCTTAACCAAACTTATATAAATATAAAATTATATTACGGGATCTAATAATAGATCCCGTGGCACCACTAACCACGAGAGAGAGAACGTTACTTTATAATTAATTGAATAAATAATTTAATTTAATAAGAAAAAAACGCGCACTGCATTTATCCTTATTGCCCCACTAAATAAATCAATTATTATTTTAATAATTAAAATAACTCACCAATATATATAACGTAATTAATTAGAAAATAATACTCAGTCCAATATATTATGGATAGATATATATAATTATCTGATTTGTGCGGTGGTTCGTTGTTTCCTCCTGATTTATTTATATTTTAAATTAGATAATTTTCCTCAATTCCTCCTTATATATATATGATTATTCTCCTCAAAACCTGCTGAATATTTCTGATAAATCACCCTAAAAATCTCCTGATTGGTATAACGCCGAAAAATAATACTATGATTTAAGATCGATAGAATCAGAATACAACACTGTACGATCGGTAGGATCAGAAGATATAAAAGAAATACTTTACTATTCGGTAGGTAGAATCAGAATGGCGATGATCCGTTTTTCCGAGTCACGCCAAACTTCTTCCCCGATTTTCTATCTCCCTCAATCTCCTAATATCCCTATCTGTTCTCTCTCTCGTTACCTGCGAGGGATACGGCAATATTATAATTCTCCAACCCTTCCGTATCCGTCACAGGTGTAATAAAGCTACCCGTATTTACCCCACTATAAATAAAAATGACAACTAATTTGCATAAGTTATCATTGTCCCAACTAGTATTTCGACTTTCCGTATTTAAGGTAATTACAGTCATATAACGTAATATGCTGTTATATTTACCCATACGGAAGTCTTATTCTCTAATAAAGTCATCTATTGATTGGTTCAATAGATCACTAAATTATTCTCTAGTTAACAGCGCTAAATCAAAAGGCGCGATAGCGCCTGCACGCAAGTATGCAGGCGCGTAAGCCCTTATTATACAGCTAACTAACCCCTCAGATTTTTTATATTTTCGTACATTTAAAATTATACTATATATTTATGCAATTACAAATCTCACATCTATTTTTTATATAAGTTTTCAAATATACATTTATCTCCGTACTCTTATACACATGTTCCCCCACTATCCGCGTTCCGAATTCCCTATACTATATGCGCGCGATCCCCGTATCGATACGAGCGCGGACCGCGTGTTCAGTATGCGCGCGCTTGAATCTAGATCGATTCAAGATGGCGACAACTGAGCGCGGGCCGGCACGTAAACAACGTGCCTCGCGACCGTTTCCCCGGGTGTGCGCGATCCCCACCGGCGGGAGTAGTACCCGGGTACTACCGCGGAGTGGTGCGCGTCCGGAGGTGCGCGCACGCACCTACCAAGGCTCCTCAGGTGACGTACAGTGATGTTGCTACATCACAAATATTAAATTTATATTAACTATATTTCATTCATTACATTGAAGCTACTTTCTTATAAACACTATTTTCTAATAATTTATATTTTATTTTTTTCAGCTTTACAAAAAAATATTAATAAAAAATTTAAAATAATCGTTTAGAAAAATAAAAAAAATTATAATTATTATTAAACAATTGAAACAAATTATTAATATTATTTTTATAATTGTGAATCATTTTGTAAAATAAACCATTTCTATAATGGGTTTGACGGAAATAAAAATATTAGTTGTAAAAACGATTGAACCATATAGCGACGATGCTTCTATGTTAAATGATGAACACATATTAGAATTTAATAACATCCTTAAATCATGTACACCATTCAATATGCAAACATCTCTTTTAGTTCAAAAACAATATAATATTAACTCAGTTCAAATGAATAATGAATACATTCAATTGTTATTTTCTGGAAAATATGAAAAAGGTCATTGGATTTGTATGTATTACAATAATAGAACGATACACATTAATGATAGTTTAAATGCTAAATATTTGCAAAATGAACATAAAGTATACATCAATAGATTATTTCCAGATAGTCAACAATTAAAAATTGTTTTTGAAACAGTGCAATTTCAAACCAATAGTTATGATTGTGGAATTTTCGCGATAGCTTTTGCTGTCTCTATTGTATTTAATTTATGCCCATGCAGTTTAAACTATGATATTTCCCAAATGCGTTCACATTTACTAAAAATATACGAAACACGTAGTATTACGATGTTTCCAATTTTACAAAATATAAACTATAATATTTCAACAATACCAATCAAAAGATACATGATTCATATTTGTTGTATTGATGAAAAAAAAATTGAATTTCAATGTAGCAGAAATAAAAATAATAGAATAAAATTTTCAACAGAAATTTAATTCTGAACAACAAACAATAATGAATTTATATAATAAAGATAAAATCATTTCCGTTGATTCTATTACCCCAATGGAAATAGACTATGAAATACCAACTTATAGTTCATTTTATCAAAAAAAATAAAAATAAACAATTTAATGATATAGAAATAAAACAGCTAAAAATGAAACAGCAAACTATGATAAAAAGGCAAACAATTAGCTGTATCGATATAAAAAATGAACGAGAAAAAGAAGCGTTGCATAAAAAAGAAGCTTATATGAGGAGTAAAGATAGTAATGACGGCAAAATAGAAGAAAAAAAATAAAGAGAAAACAGCAAACCATGATGAAAAGACAAAAATAAATAGTGACGAAATAAAAAATGAACGAGAAAAAGAAGCATTACGAAAAAAGAAGCTGATGTAAATAATAAAAATAGCAACGACGGCAAAATAGAAGAAAAAAAAATAAAGAGAAAACAGCAAACCATGATTAAAAGACAAAAAATGAATGGTGACGAAATAAAAAATTAACGAGAAAAAGGAGCATTACGAAAAAAAGAAGCTTATTTAAAAAGTAAAAATAGTAATGACGGCAAAATAGAAGAAGAAAAAATAAAGAGAAAACAGCAAACCATGATGAAAAGACAAAAAATAAATAGTGACGAAATAAAAAGTGAACGAGAAAAAGAAGCATTACAAAAACAACATATTTATTATAATGAAAATACTGATCAATGTAAAAAAATGAAAAGAAAAAATTAAATGGAAAAATATTAAACGAAAGTAGAAAAAATGATATCGATAAATTAGTATAAAACCATTTACAAAAAAATTTAAAAAGACGCATATGTAGAAAAATGACAAAGACATGGAAATACCAATCATATTGCTTAAAAAATTAAAAATTGATGAAGGAAAATTTTTTAACGTATATGATAAACCAATTAATACCGAAAAAAGGTATAAATTATAAAGAATTAAATAAACGTATTTTAATTAAAAATGAACAAAATGTAAAATTAGTAAGTAAATCCAAAATAATAGGTCGAATAGCAAATGTAGATTTTGATGAAAAAATAATTATTGAAAACAATTTAGGTTATATGTCTGTAACTTGTAAACATTGTAATACTAAACATTTTGTTTTTGAATATACACTAGGTAAAGAATTTTCTAATTGTTGTCACAAAGGAAACGTAGACTTATCGAAAATGCCTCCCTATCCGGAAGAATTAAAGCAATTAGCTACAGGAATATCGGAAGATAGTATTAATTTTCGCAAAAATATTCGACTATATAATAATGCGTTAGCTTTTGCAAGCTTTGGAGCTAATTTTGATAAGTTATCTGAATCTTAAATGAAAATGAAGCTCGAAAATATGGGCATAAGAAACATGCAGCTGAAAGAAAAAGTTTTAAAAATAATTTAGATACAAAATTAGAATTGTCAAGTAAATTAGATAGCTTAATTAGAAATGTTAATCCTTATGCTAAAGCTTATAAAATGATGTATGAGGTAGAAAAAGAAAAATTAGAATATTATAAGAAAAATTAGATAAAAATATATATATATAATGAAGCTACTTGTAATGAAGTTGCAATGGTATTTGTAGGAAAAAATGGACTGCCTACTTCAGAGCGGGATATAGTTATATATTCAAAATATGACAATCCAATTAGTATTCCTTTAACAAGTAAACACACTGATCCAATGACATACCCACTTATTTATCCAAATGGAGGATATGGATGGATGCCTAATATGAAATGCAAATATAAGAAAAACAATATTTCATGTTTGCAATTTTATAATTACAGACTTTCTATGAGAAATGGATTTAATCCATACCTTAATATGGGAACAGTTCTCAACAGTTTACAATTGATGCATTTGTAAAAGTTGAACAATCAAGATTATATTTTGTAAAGAAAAACCAAGATATTTTAAGAAGCGATTATTATAAAGGCGTAATGGATTATTTACACAAGAAAAAAGAATCTGAAAATATAAAAATTGGAAAAATGTTTATTTTGCCATCAAATTTTGTTGGAAGTTCAAGATTCCTAAAACAAAATTACATTGACTCAATGAGTATAGTAAATCGTTACGGAAAACCTGACTTACTTATAACAATGATATATAATCCAAACTGAAAAGAAATAACTGAACATTAAAAAAATATGAAACTGTAATTGATAGACCAGATTTAGTATTTAAGGTATTTCATCAAAAAATAAAAGAATTTAAAGAATTGGTAATTAAGCAAGGTGTTTTAGGAAATTGTATCACCTACACTTATGTTATCGAATTTCAAAAACGTGGACTTCCTCACATGCATATGCTATAATTTTTAGATAAAAATTATAACATTAATACTCCCAAAAAGTAGATGAACTCATAAACGCAGAAATTCCAAACGAAGATATCTATCCACGGTTGTATAATATTGTAAAACAGTTTATGATTCATGGACCCTGTGGAGAGCAAAACATGAGTTCACCTTGCATGAGTAAAGACACAAAAAAATGTACGAAAAATTTTCCAAAAAAATTTAATAACAAAACAACTTTTAATTCATCAGGATATCCATTATATATAAGAAGAAATGATATCAAAAAAATCAATTATAAAGGTAAATACCACAATAGAATAGCTGATAATCGGTTTGTTGTTTCGTATAATCCTTATTTATTGTTAAAATTTAATTGTCACATTAATGTCGAAGTATGCTCAACAGTCCAATGTATAAAATACTTATTTAAATAGTGTTATAAAGGACATGACTGTGCGAACATAGAAATACGTGACACAGGTATCAGATCAAAAGACAGTTCTAATTTAACTCATGATGAAGATATTGAAAAGCAATGAATATAATACTATTAGAATATCCTCTACACGAACTTTCACATACCATAATAAGATTAGCTATTCACAATGAAGATGAACAAGAAGTGTATTTTAAAGAAGGAAAAGAAACAGAAATTTAAAAAAAAATGTAGAAACGACATTAACAGCATACTTAAAATTAAATCAAATCGATTCTGATGCACGAAATTATTTATATTCCGAAATACCATTAAATTATGTATTTGATAATAATTCAAAAACATGGTATAAAAGAAAAAACAACAAAAAAACCTGTATTAAGCAGAATGTATTTAGTGAATCCAAAGGATCGAAAACGATATTTTATAAGATTATTACTTTTACATGTCAAAGGAATATCATCATTTCAGGATTTACGTACTGTTGATGATATAATTTATTCTACATTTTATGAAGCTTCTATAGCTAGACATTTGGTTAATGAAGATAAAGAATGGGACAGATGTTTGGAAGAAGCAACACAATTATACTTTCCTACTGCTCTTTGTGAATTATTTGCATATATTTATATTTTTCACAATCCTATTAATGCAAGAGATTTGTACGAAAAATAGAAACACTTTTTTTACCACCCAAAATATGAACAAAATGCTGATGAAAACCTTGCATTAAACATTATTGATAAGAACCTACAATTGAATGGATATTCTTTAAATAATTTTAATTTACCCGTTATATCTACATTTATAGAAGATTATGCTGATAAATCAACAACACATAACAAAAGTTGCACATTTACTGAAATAAACGTCAAAGTAAATTCTTTAAAAAATCATAACAAAGACATTTTTGATACTATCGTGCAACATTTAAAAATTGAAGACAAAAAAAGCTTTTTTATTGATGGACCAGGAGGAAGTGGGAAAAGCTGTTTACTTAATGTTCTAATAGACTATCTTAAATTCTCAAACATTTCATTTTTATGTGTTGCTTGGACAGGGATTGCAGCTAATTTATTACATAACGGGAAAACCGTACACACAACATTTAAACAACCACTTAATATCACAGAATGTACTATATGTAATATTAAATCTAATTCAATAGATGGTAAAAATTTAAAAGAAGTTCCAATTATAATATGGGATGAAATATCTATGACATCGAAATATGCTTTTGAAGCAGTCAATCGCCTATTTCAAGATATATGTAATAATAAAAAAATATTTGGTGGTAAAATGTTGGTTGTTTCAGGCGATTTTAGGCAAACATTACCAGTTATACGACATAGTAGTCGTACTGAAGTTATTGAAAATTTAGTTAAAAACAGTTACTTATGGCCGAATTTTATACCTATGACACTAAATGAAAATCTTCGAGTGACAGATAATGACAATTATTTTAGACAATGGGTATTAAATGTAGGTGAAGGTAAACGTTTAAATATGTATGAAGAAGAAAATGAACTGCTTGAAATCCCTCTTGATTTAATAACAAAAGAAAATGATATCACTGTAGAAATTTTTGGAAACGAAATAAAAATAAATGATAAAGATTTAAATGATAAAGTTATATTAGCCTTCACCAACAACGACGTAATTGAAATAAATAATAAAATTTTGGCTATAATGGAAGGGCAAATTATTGAATACTTAAGTGTAGATACAGCAGAAGATGATAATGGAGAAAACTTAGATGTCATGTTACCTACAGAATTTCTTAATTCCCTTACACCTAATGGACTTCCTCTACATAAATTACAATTAAAAGTAGGTGCAATAGTAATTCTTCTAAGAAATTTAAATGTGAATGAAGGTCTTTGTAGTGGAACAAGATTATTAGTAACAAAACTTATGAAACATTTAATTAAAGCAGAAATTATAAGCGGAAAAAAATTGGAAAATTAGTTTTAATACCAAGAATCACTTTGTCACCATCTAAAGAAGATATACCATTCAACATGCGCAGAAAACAATTTCCCATTCGATTAGGTTTTGCAATGACTATTCACAATATGACAAATCACAAGGACAGTCATACAAACAAGTTGGTATCTATTTACCATCTCCAATTTTTAGCCATGGTCAATTATACGTAGCTCTTTCAAGAGCTAAAAGTAGAAAAAATTTAAAAATATTACTGTTAAACAATGCAAAAATAGAAAATGATACATTAAAAAATAAACACAAAATTTACACTAACAATATAGTGTTTAAAAAAGTATTGTAAATGTGTAGACGAAAATTTATACACATTTTATATAAATTTTATAAATAAATAAAAATGGAAGTATGAAAAAAAAACATTAAAATATTACAACTATTGAATGATTAAAGTGAATATGCAAAATAATTAATAATTGTTTGCGCTGAAAATCATTAAAATACAATTGAAAATCGGCTGCAACATATCATATTGTAAATGACAAATCATTACATTAGTTATAATAAATAAAAAAATGAAATATAAGAAAAATCCATTGAAATATTACTACTACTGAATCATTAAAATAAATATGCAAAATAATTGATAATAGCCTGCCGTTCGACAAAACTTACAGACTTCAAAAAAGAATCAGAGTTTCCCAAAATACAACGACCGAGAGTTTAATTCTTATAATAACGTATAAACAGGTTTTTTAAATTATTATTTAAAAACTTAAATTTGTTAAAATTTTACAATTAGAATTATATTTGCATATATCATGTATAAAATATTTCGACAGAATCGCCATTTAGATACAATCACTCACCCAACGTGCGTAAAAAATGATTTTCATAACACTCAATTTTATAATAACAATTACTATACAGATTATATTAAATACCAAAATTTTTAAAAATACATTATAAAAACCATCACTTTGAAATAATACTACATTCACATACAAATTAAAACCATATATAACACAACGACAGTATTATATACCACTTTATAAAAAATGTTACCACCGCCATTAAAGAAAAATCTAATTTATGAGAGTATATAACATGCTTATATTTTATGTATTCTGTAAACACATTATATTACATCAATTTATTTAAAATTACGATACCCCCCCAAATGGAAATTATTTTATGTGTGTGCATTTTAAATATATTAAATATATGGACATATTTCACTTTCTTTCTAAACACACGGACACACACCTTCTTTATAATAACCTATAATGATTATTTTTACACAGACACAATATATATATATATATATATATATATATATATGGGTGGTTCTCTGTGACATCGAAGATGAAAAAAATAAATATTGCTATAACTGTGGGAATGTGTTTTAGAGGTATCCAGTAGCTCTCCTGAATTTTTAGCTCCCAGGGGATGCATTTTTCACTAAAAACATAAGTATGACTTTTTTTGTAAAATTTTCCGAACTTTTCATTAAAAATACTTTTAAAGACATAAATGTATGCTGTCACACTCTTGTAAGCCATTTAAACCTTAAATAGTGAAAATCAGCAATTCTGCTCCGGACTCTGGTAACCTAATACTGTCTAAAAGATGTCTTTTAATAGTCAGAAACTGCCTAAAAAGTTCCAGAGTGGGTCTAAATCATTAAGATCCCTTATGGTCAAAATATCCGGGAAAAGTGCCCGAAATATTAATAGAAATGTATATTTGTTGCCTTATAACGTAGAATCTAGTAGCATGATCATTGCAAAAAAATTTATGCACTTACCTTGGAGTGGTAGAAAAGTATCTTCACTTGTTTCAGTATCCATCTAATCGCCTGTAAGCTGCTAAAAATACAAATATTATTATACAAATGTAAAAAATTAATTTTTAAACAGTTATAATGCTGAATTTTTAGTTTTACATCCCTTACAAGAATTATAATACTAATCTGAAGGATTACTATAAATATATAAACATCATTATTACAATAACTGAATATACGTATTTAATACATAAGATATATAAATAAATCGGATATATAATTATAATGAATAATATGATAACGTGACAGTGACAAGTTTGTGAAATCTAAACAATGTATTGCTGAATAATAATAATAATAATGTTGATACTTTTATAGTAATCCTTCAGATTAGTATTATAATTCTTGTAAGGGATGTAAAACTAAAAATCCAGCATTATAAATGTTTGAAAAATAATTTTTTATAATTTTATAATAATATTTGTATTTTTAGCAGCTTACAGGGGATTAGATGGATACTGAAACAAGTGGAGATACTTTTCTACCATTCCAAGGTAAGTGCATAAATTTATTTGCAATTATCATGCTACTAGATTCTACGTTATAAGGCAACAAATATACATTTCTATTAATATTTCGGGCACTTTTCCCGGATATTGTGACCATAAGTGATCTTAATGATTTAGACCCACTCTGGAACTTTTTAGGCAGTTTCTGACTATTAAAAGACATCTTTTAGACAGTATTAGGTTACCAGAGTCCGGAGCAGAATTGCTGATTTTCACTATTTAAGGTTTAAATGGCTTACAAGAGTGTGACAGCATACATTTATGTCTTTAAAAGTATTTTTAATGAAAAGTTCGGAAAATTTTACAAAAAAAGTCATACTTATGTTTTTAGTGAAAAATGCATCCCCTGGGAGCTAAAAATTCATGAAAATGGGCATATAATGCAAAAAAGTGCTAAAATGTCAACTTTGACTCTCTGTAACTTAAAATAATGGCCCAGAAAAAATCTAAAAAATTCAGGAGAGCTACTGGATACCTCTAAAACATATTCCCACAGTTATAGCAATATTTATTTTTTTCATCTTCGATGTCACAGAGAACCACCCATATATATATATATACTTATTTTTTACTCTTTGTCATATTTATTTTCTTTCTGTATTTAATTCTATCATTATTAGCGTCAAAATTTAACAGTATACTTTTCTTTCCTAAACTTACACTGTTACAGAGCCCTTATTATGTTACTATTAAATGGATTATGCATTGAAAAAATATATGATTCTTGAAATGTATACCTTACCAGCACATCCTCGCCGTAAGAGTCGAATACAATATTCATATGTTGGCTAACGCTGGAAGCATAAATATATTTTACGGAGCGTGTGTTACAACTATACACGAAAAATCTAAATGACTTCAGTTCAACATGTCTTGGTCTGCAGAAACGACATCAGATTTTCATCAAATACACTATCCAAGAGCCTAACTCTCATCCAATAATGTATAAATAGTTATTTAAAATTATCAAATAAAACGAAAACATTGGAAAGTCGACACAAAACATATGGAGTTCTCGCATCTTTTCAACTCGTCTACGCGAGATCAAGATTCGAGATGCCTTTTTGAAACGATTGCCCGCTCATATACTATAAAGAACCCCTGCAATAATGATGAAAATGGAGTCGAAATCTCACGAATGATTGACATTTGACGGATTCTTTGAATGTCACGAAATAATTGATAGTCATTAGATGATCAAGTTTTCAGTTGAATTTTATTTTCAGTTCTGTCTTTGATGTTTTTTTTAATCTATAACCTCTTTTAAAAAACAAAATATTGGAAAGTCGACACAAAATATATCGAGTTCTCACACTCTTTTCAATCGTCTGTACAATAGTAGTTACATGTAATTTTAAAGAAATTTTGATTAATTTTAAAACTTTGGTAGTTAACTATCATATTTTGTTTATTTCTCAATTTTTTTTTTACAAAAACGACATCTCAGTCACCACATTAATTATACCATAATCCTCTTCGCAATGCGCAAATTATCATTGTTGGTGTTAAGGGTAGAGTACGGTTATAAAAATATTTTTGTAATTTTTATAAAATATTATGTGAAATGTCATGTTTATAAAATATATTATAAAAAATATTCTTTTTTGATGATTTTTAACACATTCATTAAGTAAAATATTAAAATATTATCAAAAATAGGCTTAAAACAGGTGCAAATACAAAAAACTCCTTGCAGGATAAAAGTTGTCGAAGGGCTTTAATCCAAGAAAATTTAAATTTATATGCATATAAACTTCAACTTTACACAGCGAATTTGGTGTATCTATAAAAATGCAATTTCTGCCTTGATAAACCCAATTGGTTTACTAATTATTTAAAAATGTAATGTTTTTCATTTAAAAATGAACATAAAAATGTCACATTTAACTTTAAAGAAAAAAGGCTGTGTAACTATTTTACATATACTCATCTAAAATAAGCACGATCAAAATACAACCGAGTGAGCGTTAGCGAGCGAGGTATCTGTTGCTAGTTATAAATTAAAACTACAGCTGAAAGAAGGAAGTCTGTTGCCGATTTGTTAAAAACAACAGTAAGGGGTAAGATAGCGTCTGCAACGTTTTGAGAAAAAGAAAATTTTAAATACCCAATTATTGACCGATTTAATTATAGAACATGAATTCGAAGTTACAGGACTTTATAGGTTTTTAGTTACACATAAATTAACCACTTTTTTATGAAATCTAAAAATGATTATAATAAAACTTTATTTCATATTTGCAGTATAAAAAAAGACAGATTCTTGCAACTAGCAAATGAAATAAGTGAAATTTTTAAGCCTTCTAATAAGTCAATGGAGGAGTATAGTTTAAGTTTTTATAACCCATTTCGGAACCCGGTTGAAAGTAACCAATAAAATCCAATGAAAATTCTTTACAAATTTCATTGGTTGATACTGTAATTTACTAGCGTAGATTTTTTTATCGGATTACATCGTATTTTACAAACGAACTTAAAACCACTTATTATTTAGAAAATTTTGATTGGTTCTAATTGTGAATACAGTTATGAGTTATATTGGTTTTTATAAGTTTATTTTTTTTATTGGTAGGCATCAGAAATTACATTGACTCATTTTATAAGTAAATATGTGAATTTTGAAGAAACTGATGTTGTTAGAAGATTAAGGTTTTTTCTGGCATATTAATTATTGGAACATTATTGCCCTGGCGGAAGTATTCATTGTACATTTCTGTATATTTCCGTACATTTCTGTACATTTCTGTACATTTCTGTACATTTTATCAGTTTTTAGACTTTTTTACAGAAATGTACAAAAATGTACAGAAATGTACAGAAATGTACGGAAATGTACAAAAATATACGGAAATTTACAGAAATGTATAAAAATGTATGAATATGTACGGTAATGTACATAAATATACAAAACCATATGGGGAGGGTAACATAATATACAGTTGTATAAAATTAGATAAAAATATTATATTTACGTAAATTTATGTGTTCAATTAATTCTGAATCCTCTCTGTTGGTATCATCTTTTATTATCATTATGTTTATCATTATGATTATCATTATCATTATCATTATTAATAATAATAATTATTATTATAATAATAATAATTATTATTATTAATATCATAATCATAATTCCCTCTCTCCCTCCAACTATCTCCCTCTCTCTGGCACGTAACAAAGCACACATGCGCTCAATACGTATCGTCTGACGGGGAGGGGGCGCGAAGCAGCCGGGCATATATAAACTCCGCGCGCACTCACGAGATCCAGTGTGTTCTGCACACTGACGAGAACCATGACTTATCAGTCATGGAAGCTCTCTCTCTCTCTCCTTCTCTCTCTCTCTCTCTCTCTTTCTCTCTCTCTCTCGCTCTCTCTCTCTCTCTTCCCCCTCTCTCCCTCTCTCTCTTGCCAAGCAACCTCGTGGCGCCACGCCCCTGCCGCCCAACCACGCGACGCGCGATACCTCGACTGATACCGACGCGATGGCGGGCGCTCCACCGCCGTGGATGGAGAGTTTCGCGCGGAACATACAATCAAGCATGGAAAATATACAGAAGAATATTCGAAGCGATTTAAAATCGGTGGTTGAGAATGTGGTTCGTGTGGAGGGTAAGCTTGATGATTTGAAGGCGGATATCCTTGCTCTCCATGCTCGCGTGGACTCTCTAGAATCGGCCACGGAGGCGCGCTTCGCCAATTTTGGAGATCGTTTCACTGAGCTCGTGTCTCGCGTTACAATCTTGGAGGAGACCGGGCTGTCCGGCGGTGAATCGGCGGTACCTTCAATAAATACCTCTGTTAATAACTTGAGAGATACGTGCGAAGTATTGGCTACGGGATTGCCTTTATCGTCGACCTTGTCGGATACGGCTATTGTCGAAAGTATCCTAAACGCTGTTAAGTTGCCGTTACTTTCGAAGCAGGTAATAGATATTCGTCCCTGGCTACCGCGACCAAACCTTAGCAGAAGGAGAATTATATTATCTACGCAACCGCGTAACAGAGGTATCGTTTTCCGTATGTCGTCGGCTACGGCCAGAGACGCTGTTATCGAAAAGGCGCACCTTTTAAAAGGACAGTCGGCACTAAAAGTTCTTGGAGTGGGAGGCGACAACACGTTATTTATTCGGCCGCTTTGGCCTAAGGCTGTCTTCAACCTATGGCAGGCGGCGATCCGGAAATGCAAAGAACTGGGCTACGCGAGGCCCACCGTAATTAATTTAATTGTATTCGTGCGTAAGGCGAGGGATGGCCCTCTTATTCGGGTTACTTCTGAGGCTGACATTAATCATCTCCCTCCTCTCTCACCTCGTACCACATGAGACAGGCTTGGTCAGGTCGGAAATATCAGTTCGTCTAACTCATCTAATTCATTTTCCATTTTCCATTGCAACATAAATCGTTTAAAAAACACACTTTTCATCAATCGAACCATTGGTCCTCCCAGAATCTCACGACGTCATTGCTATCACTGAAACCTTTCTTGCCGAAAGCGATTCTTCCGAAATTCTTAAGTTACCTGGTTATACTCTTCATCGGTTGGATCGTGTAGGTAAGGAGGGTGGTGGTGTAGCGGCTTATGTTCGTGATGAGTTTGCAGTTACCATCTTGGCACACTCGGACCCTGTTTACTCGAATGCCCCCGAGTACATTGTTCTAAGACTAGTGAATAAAACGATGGCACTCGCGGCGGCGGTGGTTTACCGTAGGCCTTCTGCAGCGTATCCAACGGAATTGTTTGATATTATAGCTGATATACTCCCTAACTTTAACTTTGTCATTATAATGGGAGATTTTAACATAGACATGAATTCTAATAGTGCTGCAGCGTGTATGCTGAAAGGAAGTATGGAGGCATTAGGCCTCTTCCTTGTTCCATCTGAAGCGACACACCATGCGGTGACGTCGACGGGATCATCTCATACCTGGTTGGATCTTTTCCTAGTCCGTGAGCCGGTGCCGGAATTTGTATATAATAAGTCCAGCGCACCCTTCGCGGCGGGCCATGATGCTATTAACATCTCCCTTAAGATCGATACACCGCAAGTGGGTGTTAAAAAGTTCTGGAGAAGGGACTGGGAGAAGATCAACCTTCATCACCTTGCAACCACATTCACCTCATATTTGGATAAATTAACGATTTCGCCAATAATAACATCTCCGCCTATCATTGATTTATCTTCACCTGCTCGGCCTGACCAGCCTGTCTTCATGGGTTCACTTTCATCAAATTCATTTCCATCAAATCCTTTTGATACACTTTCATACTCATTATCTTTTTTATGTAGCGCCATTACCTCGACATTTAATGACATCGCTCCAGTTAAACTTATCACAGTAAGGAATAAACATAAACCTTGGGTCACGCGGGAGATTAGATCTGACATTAAGGCCAGAAATGCGGCATTCAGGCTGTTTCGTAGTTCGAAATCTCCTACGGATTACAATGCCTATAAAGTTTTGAGGAATCAGGTTAAAAATACTATTATCTCTAGTAAATTTCATTATCTACATTCTAAGCTTACTAATGAGAAGAATCCTGCTGAAGCTTGGAAATTCCTTAGAAACATGGGTCTTGGCTCAAAACCTAATTCATCGCCATTAAAACATTTTTCGGCTCATCAACTTAACACTTATTATGCTTCCATCTCTAACCACAAACCACCAATCACTATTCACTCTTTTGCGTCTATCCTTTCTAATTTATGTCATCTCTCATCATTTCCTTCTTTCGCTTTTTCACCGGTGTCGGCCAAAGAAGTACAACGGGTATTAGCTAGATCTTCTTCCAAGGCATCGGGTGTGGATGACATTTCTGTCAGAATGTTAAAACTATTAGAACCGCAAATCACACTACCATTAACTGAACTCTTTAATGGTATGCTTTCAACTGGATGGTTCCCTGACTGCTGGAAGAGGGTTATTCTTTTCCCGTTGGCGAAGTCGGGTAAGATGGTTACATGCTCTGATACGAGACCGATCGCCAAGCTCTGTGAGATGTCAAAGGTGTTGGAGAGATTGGTGCACGACCAGCTGGTTGAGTACCTTGAACGTAATAATTTGTTATCGATCAGACAAGCTGGTTTTAGAAGAGGTCATAGTACCCAATCAGCTCTCCTGGGGTTTTGGATGATGTAAGACGAGCAATCGATTCTAGAATGATTACGATCCTAATCTTGTTTGATTTCTCCAAGGCCTTTGACACAGTCCCTCATGATCAGCTTATTCGAAAGTTGGGTGACATCGGCTGTTCGGATATCGTTCTCAACTGGTTCTACAGATATCTTGTGGGTCGCACGCAAGCCGTTGTGGATGAGGTTGGCATGCTGTCTGACTGGCTCGAGGTAAACGCAGGTGTGCCTCAGGGCAGTGTTCTAGGACCGGTCTTATTCTCCATCTTTATTAATGACCTACCTAAGGTTCTTAAGTTTAGTAATTATATGCTATTTGCCGATGACGCCCAGGTCTATCATTCGTTCTTTCCAGCGGATATTGAAAATGGTGTTCAACGTATATCTCAAGATGCTAACGCGATAGCCAAATGGGCATCAGACAACGGCCTCTCACTTAATGTAAAAAAGACGAAGGTTATGATCCTGGGTAGTCAGGCATTTATATCTCGTATTAACCTGAACACTGCTCCGAGAGTTAAATTGTGTGATAACTTTCTTGATTATGAAAATGTGGTAAATCGTTGGGCCTTTTGATCACACCCACCCTCGACTGGTCAAAACAAGTCATGTCAATCTCCAGACGTGTTCACGGAGTGTTACATTCACTAAGATATTATAATAAGGCACTTTCAATGAAACTTCGTAAGAATCTGGTGGAAGCTCTAATTTTCCCCACTTCGACTACGCGTGTGCGGCCTACAATGATGTGGATCAGACCAGAAATCTAAAACTAAATAGGCTACTAAATGCCTGCGTGAGATTTGTATGGGGCAACTTAATGAGACGTGACCACATAACCCCGTTTAGACTGAGTTTGAAGTGGCTGTCGGTCGAGTCTAGACGCTCATACCTCATCGGTTCCCTGGCATTCAACATCATTGCTCATAAATCACCATCATACCTAGCAGATCATTTTACCTTACTTAACACCCCTGGTCATTTTCCTCGTTCCTCCTCCCGCCATCCACCTAGGCCACTCATGTACCTTCCTCCACGCACTGAAGCCTTAAATAGATCTTTTGTCATCACCTCTACTCGCATCCTAAATCAATTTCCAACACTTTCCTTCGATCCATCATTTTCTAACAATTTCAAGATCATTTTGTTCAATCATCTGTTAGGGCTCGACCAGGCAGCCTGGTCTACGCGGGTCGCGAATGAAGGCATACCACAACGGGCCATCCCTCATCTAGATCTAGATCTGTGATTGTGTATTTATTTATCAATTTGTGAATTTTGTTTATATTTATATTCTTTTCTTTATACTACGGTTAATGCGAACGTCTGAATGTTATTTCTTGTATACTGCGACTTACTGCGATCGTTGGATAATGCACTATATTTTATTATTTGTTATTTTTATTTTCTTTGTTATCTATTTCTAAGTTTTAATTCATTCATTTTATCTATTTATTTATTCATTTTCATCGAATTGTACATATATTATATTTTATTTTATTTTTATTTTATTTTTATTTTATTTTATTTTATTGTTTTACTTACGTTATTTATTTTACTTTTTATTATTTTTTATTACATCTAACTATTATTATTATTATTCCGTCCAATCTGCACAGTTTATTTTACTTTATAATTGAATTTTATATGTTATTAGTATTTAGTTAATGCTTTATCAATGTATTTGTTCGCATTTAGTGCCTATGGGGTTTCTACCCCTTAAAGGCCCAATAAATAATCAATCAATCAATCAATCTCTCTCCCCCTCTCTCCCTCTCTCACCCTCTCTCTCCCTCTCTCTCTCTTTCCCCCTCTCTCTCTTTCCCCCCCCCCTCTCTCTCTCTCTCTCACTCGTTCTCTCTCTCGCTCGCTCGTTCTGTCTCTCGCTCTCTCGTTCTGTCCTCTCGCTCGCTCGTTCTCTCTCTCGCTCTCTCGTTCTCTCTCTCGCTCGCTCGTTCTCTCTCTCGCTCGCTCGTTCTCTCTCTCGCTCGCTCGTTCTCTCTCTCGCTCGCTCGTTCTCTCTCTCGCTCGCTCGTTCTCTCGTCTCGCTCGCTCGTTCTCTCTCTCGCTCGCTCGTTCTCTCTCTCGCTCGCTCGTTCTCTCTCTCGCTCGCTCGTTCTCTCTCTCGCTCGCTCGTTCTCTCTCTCGCTCGCTCGTTCTCTCTCTCGCTCGCTCGTTCTCTCTCTCGCTCTCTCGTTCTCTCTCTCGCTCGCTCGTTCTCTCTCTCGCTCTCTCCTTCGCTCTTTCGCTCTCTCGCTCTCCCGCTCTCGGACGGACGGACGGACATTTAGTGCCTATGGGGTTTCTACCCCTTAAAGGCCCAATAAATAATCAATCAATCAATCAATCTCTCTCCCCCTCTCTCCCTCTCTCACCCTCTCTCTCCCTCTCTCTCTCTCTTTCCCCCTCTCTCTCTTTCCCCCCCCTCTCTCTCTCTCTCTCTCACTCGTTCTCTCTCTCGCTCGCTCGTTCTGTCTCTCGCTCTCTCGTTCTGTCTCTCGCTCGCTCGTTCTCTCTCTCGCTCGCTCGTTCTCTCTCTCGCTCGCTCGTTCTCTCTCTCGCTCGCTCGTTCTCTCTCTCGCTCGCTCGTCTCTCGCTCTCTCTCTCTCGCTCTCTCGTTCTCTCTCTCGCTCGCTCGTTCTCTCTCTCGCTCGCTCGTTCTCTCTCTCGCTCGCTCGTTCTCTCTCTCGCTCGCTCGTTCTCTCTCTCGCTCGCTCGTTCTCTCTCTCGCTCTCTCGTTCGCTCTTTCGCTCTCTCGCTCTCCCGCTCTCGGACGGACGGACGGACGGACGGACGGACAGAAACAAAATTTTAATATAATAAATAAAATAAAAACATATGCGCTGTTACAAAAAAAAAGAAACAAAAAATTATAATTATTTTCTCAAAAATTAAAATAAATGGAAGTATTTGCTCTGCATTGAGACATGTAAAGGAATGTGAAATTTACCACGACAACCTTGAATATTGTAAAATAAAAGATTTGTACACGCAATGTATTTTAATGAATGTTAATAATAAGAATTATATAATAAATGTACCAGAAGCCTGTATTGGAGATTAATGCTTCATAAATATAGTTTAAATAAAAAAAAACAATTGCCAATTATTGCAGTTTGATTTATAGTTATTCCTTTATTAATTCTGGCTTATTTCTAATTGAAATGAATAAAATTTAATATTTCTTTATTCGAAATTGTTGAGCTCATATCCTTGTACATTCTTGTACATTCCCGTACATATTCACACATTTCTGTACATTTATACATATCCTTGTACATTCTTGTACATTTCCGTACATTTTTGTAGATTTCTGTACATTTCTGTATATTTCTGTACATTTCTGTACATTTCTGTACATTTTTGCAAAAAAGTCTAAAAACTGATAAAAATGTACAGAAATGTACAGAAATGTACAGAAATGTACAGACATCTACAGAAATGTTCGGAAATATATGAAAATGTTCCAAAATTTACGGAAAGGTACAGAAATGTATGAAAATATACAAAGAATACTTCCGCCAGGGTGTTATTGTAAGATATAGTATTTTGTTGGATTTTCCTTATTAATATTACATGAGACCGTATAAGTAAAATCAGTAGAAATTTGTTCAGAGACAATACAATGTTTCTAGTTGCAAATTCTTGGGATTTTACAAGAAAAAACTTAAACAAAATTTTGTTTACTACAAAAATCGATAACAAGGAATTTATTGGATGTTACAAGTATTTCCTGGTGCAAAAACTAGTAACATCTGATTTAAATATAATTTCATTGTATTTTATAAGCAAAAACTAGTTATATGATTTCGTACATTATTTGGTTTTTCTGACGCACAGATATTTGGTATTACATACGTAAATACAAGTTTAAATAAACAAACACTAAATTGTTCAAGTTCAAAATTGTTCGGTTTATATAAGAAATAGCTTATGAAATGTTTAAGAAATTTATATGTTCACATCATGTTTAAGTCAATGTCTATAAAATGGGATTTTATATGTAAATTCAGTTATACATTTTTTAACTTGTAGAATACGTTTTATTGGATAATATTGCGTTTTACCAACCAAGATATATTTACCGGTCGATATTATAATTTACAAGCATAATTAAAACCTCTTTATATTTGGAACATTTTTATTGGTTCTAATTATGAAATTCAGTTATAAATTATATTGATTTTTATAAGGTTATTTTCCTTTATTATAAATATGAGGTATTACATTCTAATTATATTATAATTTTAAGCTATTCAGAACATAATCTTTAATACATATACTTGTAATCCAATACGCGTATATAGTGTTGTAAGTATTATTTTAACAAATTAATCATTTTTATTATAGGTTAAAAAAAGATTATGTTTACCCAGAAAATCTTAGCTAACATTACTTTTTTAATTTATTAATTTGTTACAAAGTAAATACTTAACTTTGAATTTGGGTCGAATTTTTCATATTCACGATTTAACATCGGTACAGCTCGGCATAGCGTAGCGCGGTCTTATATGTACATTATCTCTTATAAAGAAGATCTGTCAAGTCTTCAAAATTTCCTTATGAAAAATTTTTGAACAAACGTAAACCGATCCATGCGGAAGTTATAATAGCTAAAAGAAATAATTAAAAATGGTAAAAAATAATAGTTAGAAAAGTTTATATGTTGTCCAAATTTTGGCCTTTATAAGTTTGTCTAAAAGATACTAATTGAGGAGCTGGATGCAAGAACACGCCGAGCGCGGCGAATGGATAGAGGAGGCGGAGAGAAATTAAGAAATTGACGTCACCGTGACCAAATTTTTTAATTTGCCGAATTTAATTTAAAAAAATACTGTCGTATGCAGAATTAAAATACGCAACTTTTTTCTATTTAATGTTTTTCTGTACGATGTGCAGATCAGATGAAAAAAATTAAGAACTGGAAATTTAGTAAACGGATTTTTAATCCATTTTTCAAAATTGAATCGCTGTAACTTTGACAAATCTTAATGAAATTCCCTGATTTTTCGTTGTTTATATTGATTAGTGTGCGCGAAATTTTTTATCCAAATAAGCTGAAATTATTAAGAAATTATCTTCAAATATTAAGTATCTGTACGAAAAATCAGGGAATTTCATTAAGATTTGTCAAAGTTACAGCGATTCAATTTTGAAAAATCGATTAAAAATCCGTTTTCTAAATTTCCAGTTCTTAATTTTTTTCATCTGATCTGCACATCGTACAGAAAAACATTAAATAGAAAAAAGTTGCGTCTTTAAATTCTGCATACGACAGTATTTTTTTAAATTAAATTCGGCAAATTAAAAAATTTGGTCACGGTGACGTCAATTTCTTAATTTCTCTCCGCCTCCTCTATCCATTCGCCGCGCTCGGCGTGTTCTTGCATCCACCTCCTCAATTTTTATTTGTACAAAAGAAGAAATATTTATTTGTAAAAAAAAAATAACTGACAATAACCAAAACTAAAAGTTTTAGTAATAAGTATTACAAAAAATTTTAATGCTACTATTTGCTATTTCATACAACGTGACTATTTAAGCTTATAAATCAATAATAAAACTGATTAAGAATTTTTTATAGTATTTAGCTATATTAATTTATCATTTCCAAAAAATTTTTTAGTTTTTAAAAGTAATAACTGATAAATTTTCTGTGAGATATTAAATTTAAAACATTGTAATCGCTATTAATTTTTAAATAAACAATGAATCCGAATTTTTAAAAAATCTCTCTAGATTTAACACTCTTACTTACTCTAAATATCATAGAAAAATTTTTTTAACAATTTTTATTAATGTGAATGTAGTATGCTCTGAATGTCTTGAAATTATATTACTATATATATATCTATATAACTATAAGTATAAATAATCTAAGATCCTCATACAACAAAAAATAATCTTATAAAAACTAATATTATTTAAAGCTGAATTTCACAATCAAAACCAATCAAAATATTTCAAATAAAAAGAGATTTTAAGTTCAATTGTAAAATACGATATAATCCGGTAAAAATATGTTAGATAGCAAATGACAATATCATACAATAAAATGTACTCTACAAGTTTAAAAAATGTATTGCTGGTATTATTTTGTCGCTTCCGAATAAAAGGGTCGTATCTCAGCGGCCGGTTCGAAAAGGACGTATCTCAGCGTCCGGTTAGAAAAGGTCGTATCTCAGCGGCCGGTTTGAAAAGGTCGTACCTCAGCGGCCGGTTAGAAAAGGTCGTATCTCAGTGGCCGGTTGGAGAAGGTCGTATCTCAGCGGCCGGTTAAGAAGGTCGTATTTCGCGGGCTAAATTTTTTTTCTTAAATTTAAGTTGGCAATATTGACAAAAATCTTGTTGCATTAGATTTAACATGCGAATAAATTGTAAATACTGTACGAACACACATATATTTGTGTATATACATATATGTATATATATATGTATGGGTATAACTGTGAGAATACATTTTAGAGATATTCAATAGTTCTCTTGAATTTCTAGTTTTTTCGGGGCCATTATTTTAAATTACAGAGAGTCAAAATTGACATGTTAGCACTTTTTGCATTCTATGCCCATTTTCATGTATTTGTAGCTCCCAGGGGATGCATTTTTCACTAAAAACATAAATATGACTTTTTTTGTAAAATTTTCTGAATTTTTCATAAAAAATACTTTTAAAATCATAAATGTATGCTGTCACACTCTTGTAAGCCGTTTTAAACCTTAAATACTGAAAACCAGCAATTCTGCTCCGGACCCTGGAAACCTAATGCTGTCTAAAAGATGTCTTTTTATAGTCAGAAACTGCCTATAAATTTCCAGAGTGGGTCTAAATCATTAAGATCACTTATGGTCAAAATATCTGGGAAAATTGCCCGAAATATTAATAGAAATGTATATTTGTTGCCTTATAACGATAAATTTTACAAAAAAAGTCATATTTATGTTTTTAATGAAAAATGCATCCCCTGGGAGCTACAAATTCATGAAAATGGGCATAGAATGCAAAAAGTGCTAACATGTCAATTTTGACTCTCTGTAACTTAAAATAATGGCCCTGAAAAAATTTGAAAAATTCAAGAGAACTACTGAATATCTCTAAAACGTATTCCCACAGTTATACCCATACATATATATATATATACACAAATATATGTGTGTTTGTACAGTATTTATAATTTTTTCGCATGTTAAATCTAATGCCACAAGATTTTTGTCAATGTTGCCAACTTAAATTTAAGAAAAAAAATTTAGCCCGCGAAATACGACCTTCTTTAACCAGCCGCTGAGATACGACCTTCTCCAACCGGCCACTGAGATACGACCTTTTCTAGCCGGACGTTGAGGTACGACCTTTTCTAACCGGCCGCTGAGATATGACCTTTTCTAACCGGACGCTGAGATACGTCCTTTTCGAACCGGCCGCTGAGATACGACCTTTTTATTCGGAAGCGACGATTTGTTACTTTCATTCGTATTTACAAATAAATTCCATAGACATGTAATACACAGACTGGCGCGGCTCCGCGGTCTTGGTAGTGTCGGTACAGCTCGTATAACGGCATAAGTTACGTCGCGTAAGTCGTAACGCATCTTAGTGACCTCTAGCGACAGTCGATGTCAACGTTGTCCTCCACCGACCACCATGATGCAGACAATTCCGGGTTTCGGCACGAGATAAATTAATGTTAATATTAATACTTTTTCTTAATAAGGATATGGAAAATATTACAGTAATTGGTAAGATTTTTAATTTTTGTTTAATATTTTCTATAAATATCCAAAATTTTTTAAATAAATATTGTGATTTGTTTTTTTTTCAGAGCTGCTGCATATTGTGATATACGGGTTTGTTTGAGGTGGTTTTCCTTGCATTCTTTTACAACACACAAGCCAAGTTTTTGTTTGTATTATACGTACAAGGTAAACATTGTAAATTATTAATTAATTTTAATATACACTATAAAGAGAGTTAAATAGTGGTTTATGCAAACAATTACGTGCACCCAATTATATCTTGCTCTCTTTGTCTTATTCAAATGTTACAAAATACGGCTTTCGAGATTTTTTCAAATTACTCTATCTCTTTATGTGTGCTTTGATTGGTAAAAAATATTATATATTAAATATTATTATTAAACATTATATTATTATTATATTTTTATTGGTAATCAAATTTGATTGGTAGATTGGTAGATAAAAACAATTTTTTTCTGGCTATATTTTGATTAAATGTATTGTGTATCAAATTGAATAACTTTCTAGGATTGTTGCCTGTATAATAAAAAATTATAATTTACAGGATATATCCAATATAAAAATATTATATTGTTTGCGCGGCTTCAGTTATATCTATTAGTCGCATAATGTGGTGTCTATTACCATATTTTTGTAAATAAATTATAATGTTTATTGGCATTAAGGGGCCAATACACTGAAAATTGGTAAAATAAATTAAGACTATAAGTATTGTTATAAATAAGTGCATTTTTGCTACTAAGTTATATTTACTTGGTACTATAATAACTGAAATATTTTGATCTAAATGCTCCATACATTGGAAAATGCTTTTTGAGCTAAAACGCAAAGTACACCTTTGACCAATGAACCAATTTTGATCTAATATCTCTTTTTTGTAGCTAAACATGTCCTTTACTACTGAAGCTATTCAAAATACGATATTTCTAAATCCTAAATTGTTGTGTTAAGGAAAATTAAAAATTTTCCAACTGTTTTAAATTATTGAAATTTTGTGTAATTTTTTACATGTATTTTACTCTACAATTTAGGATCTAACTGATATGTTTTAGATACAAAAAAGGTATTATTATCAAAATTGGTTCATTGGTCAACAATGTATATTGCACACCAGTTCAAAGTGCATTTTTCCAGTATACAGAGGATGATAGAGATGGTAGGTGGTAAATCTTTCAATGTGTATAATTGTAAGTAAATATAACTTGAATAGTTAAATATTTGAAAACTATGATTTTATAATTCATTTTAAATTTTTAGAGTATTACCTCCTTAATAAAAGCTTTTTTAGTGCTGATTAGAAAATTATGAGGTAGCGATTCATTACCTTACAGTCAATCGTATAATTAACATGTTTTTCAACAATATTCGGACTATAGAAGATATACATATGCGTTGGCTCTGCTCATCAAATTTCCGTATTCTAATCGGCATTAAAATTTGACTGAAAATTCTGCGTAAACGAGTAATTAATTATTAATTCCTTATTAATATTTATAATTTAATCACAAAGAAAGCTTTAGACAAAGATATAATTTGAAAAGTTATAAATTAAAATAAGAGTAACTGTATGCGTATTATGCAATACTTGCGAAAAACTAAAATAGATTAACACTTCAATCTCAAATTTGACTGAAAATTGTGCGTAAATAAGTAACTATAATTACTTTATCATTATTATTTATAATTTAATCAGTGAGCGAAACTGGAGATAAAATATAATTTATACAGTTAACGATAAAAATAAGCGTTACCCTATGTAATATGCAATACTTGCAAAAATAAATTAGTTTTTTGTACGATATATTTAATTATCGTTATTTTAAATATTACGCTACCTTTTTTACTTAAAATAACAATTTGTTATATTATATTTATTTATGATTTATCACGCCGATTGTTAAGGAAAGTAACCTTCAATATTTTAAACACATATGTACTACACGAGCAAATCATATTAACATTTCACTTGGTTTCACAACATCCGGCCATCGCTTCTTTTTACAAAAAGGAAATTGCAAAATTTGCAAAAATTGTACTAAATATGCTTATTATCAAATAAATTATTCATTTTTTAGAAACAACTGTCAATTTTTAATAAATTGGTAGTAACATTCATATTAATTTAAATAAAAAAATAGAGTTCTTAGATAGGTTTATACTGAATAATTTAAACTCATGAAGAAATGGTAGCAAAAATACTTAATAACTTCAATTCTATATTGTGACGGGTTGATTTCACCTAAACTATCAAATAATAAAATCTAACCGCACGCTAATACTTTTAATCAGTTTTGTTATTTCAATCGACTATAATTAAAAGCCTCACCTCGGCTTGAGAATTCCGCACTCTGTAAAGGGGGGTCAGAAAGAAATGGCGAAACCCACGTCGAACCAGCAATGATAGTTTTTTTTTTTTTTATCTCGACAACACAAACAACACGGACAACACGAGGAGCAATTACCAATAATTAAACACTTTATAATTACACTGTAAAATTCAATTTATTAATCAATTAATTATAAAAATGATCTCCCAATAGTCATTGAGCGCAATCTCGATCTAAAACATACAACGCAATACAAAGTTCTTAATTTAATTTCATTTAATAAGAATTATTCAACAGATAAAAGAAAAGAAACGCGACGCGGTCATACACACGATCTCTCTCACACACACACCTAAAAAGGGAAATTTTCGCGCCAAAAATCGACATTAACTCGATTCTCAATAAATGAGGAATTTACACTCGAGCTGAAAAAAAGAAAGTTCGTTGCCGATACTCTAAACTATCGGATCTGCTACCTTACTCAATTTATTGAACTACACCTGTAAATAAAAAATATGACTCGAGAAAATACGCAATTACAATTATATCAGCTATCCATGATTCTCCAAGCTGTAAAATAAATTAAATATTTAACGATCTCACCAACATTCCATCTAGAATCCACTTCCAATATTAATTATTATCCTCCGTTTTAATTGTAAATTTCTTTAAGTCCTTATTTTCCTGGACTCACAATGATTAATTGATTATATCGGATATCTCTTCAAAATGGCTACTACTCTTTCTGAACACTCAGTGCTTTCTATCAATATCTATATCTTTTCCTTAACACCTCTATATTCAACCAAGGTTGGGACAACAAGAAGGAAAGGACGCGATCGAGGGATGATCCACCCCCCGTAACGAACTTTTCTGAGTTCACCTGATTCTAGATCATTGGATATGTTGGCTGAAACTCGATATTATTCGTGGAAAATTCTCTCGACAATTTGATTGGTTTTATTTCAGGATGCGCGAACCTGCGCGAAGATAATTGTCCTCATGAAAAATCACTCATATGGCGCGACACTCGAAATCAAATTGCCGGACTCGAAATATCTTAATCTCATTATACTCGAAAAACACCAAATTATAACACCAAAATGTCACCAAAATAACACCAAAAATACATAATAAAATAATAGATTTCATCAGTAATATATATATAAATCAACATATAATTCATGCAACATAAAAACATTAATTTAAATACTCGAGAAAATCCAACTATAAATCGCAATATCAATTACTCATATACTCCAATGAGTGCGAGAGAGAGAACGCCGTATATATATAGACATGCTTATATATTTAATATACCTCGATACTCTCTCTCTCGACTATATCACGCTCCCCACTCTGATAGCGGCGCGAGCATGTTGCGCGTACTCATTATTCGGGAGAGAGCGATCGCGTGCGTTACTCCGCTCCCCCCCCCCCTATCCCTCGTGTCGACAATACCCGGTGTACGTCTTCACCGCGATCACCTATCTTCTCGCGTTCGGATTTATTTCAGTATAGGTGTATGTGTGTGTGTATGTCCCGGTTGCTGACGATGCGCGTACGTACAAAGTAACTCGTACGCGCATACATGCGTTATCAGCTGTTATGCCGTCGGTATGTATTCCCGTTGTATGTGTGTGAACGCGATCATATTCTATCTTTTAATATTCTTTTATTAGCTTACCAACTAGTAATCATCACTTATTTATTTCTATCTTAACAATAGTCATATATGCATGTGTATATGCTATAGCGTATACACATACATATATGACACATTTATTTTATTTTAATTGTGACAACGTCACAAACACCCCCCTCCTAAGCCGGCATACCTTCCTGAAGGTAGCCGCTGGATTACCTACCTACCCCAAACTAAGTGGATTCTCAACGTCTCTTACACTACCTATTTATTTATACAATAAAATCTTACAATCCTAATACCTTAATCATTCGCTTAGATACAATAATATTTTCCCTAGTGCATCCTCACCACACTCTCTCAAAATTTATACTCGCATTAACTTATAGGAAAAAAAAAGAAGGAAAGAATATAAGAAATAATAAAAATAGACACTTACAACTCATCTTATCTTCATCTTCATCATCATTTTCACCACTCGAAATTCATTTCACCCTCTGGCGTCTCGACTCGAACTCGAAGGACTCACGATACAATAACACATAAAAGGAAAACCCCCCAAGAACCCCCCCTTTCGGATTTCTCCCTTAATGACGGGCTGACCCGCCTCGGCCTCGTTCTCGCTCATCCAAGTGAGCCCGCAAGACCGCCTCCTGCATTGCCGGAGTTAGGCCCTGTACCATTTGCAATACTTGCAAAATGGTGGTACCTCCCTCCGATGCCGGAGCCGGTCCCGGTCGCTCCCACCTAGAGGGGCGGTCCCGAGGTTCCCGATGCTCAGGCTCGCGGTCTGGAAGCCCAACCACTGGGGCCGAGGAGAGCACCACTCGATCGGTCTCTCCCCATCTTGAGCGTCGAGAGTACCGCTCCTCCTGGGCCCGTTCCAACCCGTCGGCAGAGTTGTCGACGGAGGCACGTTCCTTATTCGCCAAATAAATCGCGTGCTCCGCCGAGCAACGTGGGCAATCACGCAGGTTCACCCCCTTCCGGCCGCAGTTGTAACAGAACTTAGTCAACGGCCGGGAGCAGTTGAACCTGGTGTGATGCCGTTGCCAACAGTTGAAACACACCCAGGAGGGCGGATCAACCGTTGGATCGGTAGGGATAGGGGTAAGGTTGCCAAATAGAACCCCGCGGAGCTTCATGGGTTCAGTAGTGGGCGTCACTACCTCTGCCTCAGCTACCGCGGCGACCTCCTCGACAACCTCTGGTTCAGGGTTTGGTGTCTCGATGGTAGTTGGTTCGGGAGTTACGATGACCTCCTCTGGTCCTGGCCAGGTGGTGATGGGTTCCTCCGCCGTTCGTACCAGATTATGGGGCCCAAACACTGGAGAGGGGGAACGACTCCGCAAATTAGGGAAAACGTAGTCCCCGATCTCCAAGTGTCTGCGCGGATTATAACGTCTCCGCTTCCCGTTAGGTCCACGGAGACGCGGATACTCCTCCGACGTCGAACCTCCGGATGGTCGCGCCCTCGAGCTGGGTTCCACGACCCGAGTTCTAGCTGATGTCGAACTCCGGGTCGCACTGCTGGGTGGCTCCGGTAGATCCCAGCTCTCCGGCGTCTGCGGCCAGGACTCTATAGCAACGGAAGACATATGCCTGGTCAGTTCCCTTACTGGAGAGGGCGGTAGAATAACCTCAATGTCCCTTGGACCAGTTTGATCGATCGTACTATTGTAGGATGGAGGTCCGGATAACTCCATCGTTTCTTCATACGAGGGAGGGGGGGGGGTGCGACACGACATGCCTAATGGTCTTACGAACTCTTCTAACTCGTTTACAGCAGCTGCACTAGCCCCCATCCCCATTGACTCTCGAAGGTATTGTACGGTGTCGACGGTGATCTAGGGCGTCTACGCCCCTCCGCACGTGGACGCCGCATAGAGCTAAGCGCCTCCATGCGGAGAAGCTCTACCTCCATATCCTCGTCGGTACTGTACGGACTCGATATTAAGACCTGATTATTCCTACCAGAGGGTGTAACTCGATCTTCCTCAGCATTTCTGGAGGGTCTGGAGCGTCGAGGAATTCGGGGAATGGCTCCCCTTCCCACTCCAGCGGCCCACCGTTCATCCGCATTCAGGCTGTGCTCGGTGTTAGACCGAGCCATCTCCTCCGTCTGGATTGCTTCTAACTCATCCGCGTATGAGGCACCAGGGACGGTTGTTTCAGCGTTCGAGCTGGTGGGACATATTCTATTAACTCTTGACATCTAAACAAATTTAATTCTTTTATTCACAACTCGACTCAGATATTCACTGACAACACAACTAAATACTTCCCTCTTTACCGTGACATCACAGGATTAGAACATTTAGACTCCATCACTAACTGGAACACAATTACGGCGCGGTCGGTATCGTTTTAATTCGCGGATATGTACTTTCGGATTCTGTCGCGCATCATTCGTCTCGACGATATACACCGACGGAGATCGTACTTCGACTATCGCGAATGGACCGTCGTATTTAGGACGCAATTTAGCCGAAAAATTTTGAGCCGCGTTCGATAATGTATGAACTTTCCGTAAGACTAAGTCACCTACTTGATATTGGAAACTCGACCTACCCTTATCGTAATTTCGCGCTTGTTGCGTCCTTGCCTCATCAACATGTTTCAAAACTAAATCTCTCAACGCATCTAATCGTTTCATCCGATCTTTCCACACTTCAGGGTCTAACTTCAACTTTGGGCCTCGAGGTTCAACTTCCCGCCGTAAACTTTTTACCGGTAATGGTTGCCGACCGAAATTTAGAAACGCCGGAGAAACTCGAGTACTCGATTGGGTAGCCGCGTTCATCGCGTGACGCAGTTCATGCAGATGTTGATCCCAAGCACGATGATCAGACTCCACATACATCGCTATCATCGTCCTTAATGTACGATTCGCTCTTTCCACCGGATTGGCTTGAGGATGGTATGGGGGAGTAGTAACTCGCACAACTCCATATTCTTCCAATATCTCCGCCAAAAACTTATTATCAAATTCTTTCCCATTATCTGTCAACAGATAATCCGGAGTTTCCCAGCGGAATAAAATTAATTCTTCAAAGGCTTTAGCCACATTTTTACCATCCGCCGATCTCACAGGTTTTAATTCTACCCATTTGGTAAACAAATCCTGAAATACGATCAGGTATTTATACTGGCTTTTGCTATTAGGGAACTCCATCAAATCCACTGCTACTACCGACCATGGACGTTCCACAATTCGATGTCCCATTAATCCTTGGGGTCCAGTCTGGGCTGTCTTGTAATACTGGCATTCTGGACACGACTGAACATACTCATGAACATCATGCCAGACTCCAGGCCAGTAATACTCTCGAACCACTCGATCATACGTTTTCTCGATTCCTAAATGCCCCGATGATACTTCTCGATGAGCATCGGACATCACTCGCTCACGATGTTCGACTGGAACTACCAGTTTCCATGAGAATTCCCTGTTTGTGATCGGGTCCAACAATGGATCGTTTCTAAACCTGTACAATAGGTTATTCTCGACTCTCCATTGTCGGAATTTAACTGGGTTCTCGATTACGTCTCGTCGGCGTTGAAGATACCATTCATCGGTTATCTCCTCGAAAGCAGCAATCTCATCCTCGATCTCGAATGCTCGTGATAGCGCGTCTGGCACATGATGAATTGCCCCTTTACGGTGCACAATGTCAAAACTCCATTGTTGCATTTCCAGAGCCCATCTCGCCAATCTGCCTGTTGGTTCTCTCAATTTTTGCAACCACTTCAACGCGATGTGGTCCGTTATAGCTCGAAAGTGATAACCTTCTAGATACGGACGCAATTTCTTGATTGACCACAGCAGCGCTAAGCATTCTTTTTCCGTCGTACTATAATTTTTCTCCGCAGCTTGTAGTGTTCTACTCACAAATACGATTGGATGTTCTCCGTCCTCGAAATCCTGAGTTAGAACGGCTCCAATCGCATAATTACTCGCATCACATTGTACTGTAAAAGGTCTCGAAAAGTCTGGCCTCGCTAAGACCGGGGCTTGAGTCAGCGCCTTTTTCAGTGTCTCAAACGCCTCTTGCTGTTCTTCACTCCATTCCCATGGTTGGTCATTTCTGATAAGCTTCAATAAGGGCAGTTTCTTCTCTAAATCTTTATCGATAAACCTCGCGTACCACCCAACCATTCCCAAGAATCTTCTCAATTCTTTCTTATTCCTTGGTGCTGGGTAGTCTAACACCGGTTGTATTCTTTCTGGATCAGGTCTCAACCCGTCTCGATCCAACAAATACCCCAGGTAACGTACTCTCGAACATCCAAACTCACATTTATCTCGATTCACCGTGAGTCCTGCCTCTTTCAAGCGTTTCAGAACCAATTCTAGCCATTTTAAGTGATCTTCAAAATTATCTGTAGTGATAATTATATCATCCAAATATCCAAAGACATACGGTTCGTACTCAGGTCCGAACAACGCATCAATTAATCGTTGAAACGTCATTGGGGCATTCGTTAGCCCAAATGGCATTCTTCTGAACTGCCATAAACCCGAACCTGGTACCGCGAACGCCGTATACTTTTTACTCGATTCTTCCATGGGAATTTGGAAATATGCTTGTTTCAAATCTATTTTCGATATATATTTCGCATTACGCAATTTATCAAGTATTCCGTCGATACTCGGTATGGGATATGCATCTTTGGTCGTTCGTTTATTGAGATCTCGATAATCGATACAGAACCTATAGCTACCGTTCTGTTTCTTTACGATTACTGGTGCACTACACCAATCACTCGCAGATCTCTCGATAACCTGTTCTCGATACATTTTCTCCACCTCCTCTTGCGCCACTTTCCACATCATTGGCGACATTCTCCTTGGATTATGTTTTATAGGTGTTTTATCGTCAACCTCGATATGATGTTCGGTTAAATTGGTCATACCAAAAATCTCTTGCTCCTCTGGAATCAACCTCGACACTAAATCCTCGATCTGTCTCAATTGTGGGGCTGCCAATTCGACTATACCCGCACACTCACCATAGATCTGGAAACTGTCATTTTGTTGAGTCTGTCCAAACTGATGCCAAACTCCATTATCTGTTGATCTCCAAAGTCTCGCTTTCAGCTGTACTTGAATGTCCCAATTCAACCCGAAATCCATTCCTAACACCATATCATGACTAATGCCCTCGACGGCACGAGCTGTTAACGATTTTACCTCACCATCCACATCCAAGTTAATCTTTAGCGTCCCGAGAACTCTCATAGCTTCCCCAGTGACACTGTTGATCATCGCCGATGTTTCTTTCAAACGATTCTTGAATTTCTTCGCAATGCGAGGTCCCACTAATGAGATAGTCGCCCCTGGGTCGAACAACGCCATGTATGATTCGCCCCCAAGCGATACTCGAAGAAAATTTCTATTTTCCATAGTGGATGCCTCGACATTCTCAAATTTTTGGCTTACAGTTCACCGTATCTCGAGGTTCAACCGTATTAGATACGGTTTCACCCCCCTCCTGGTTTGAACGTACGGACACACTCCGTAGATCACAACCACGACTCGATACAACTAAACTGCCAGTTTCATTCTCATTATTATTTGTCTTATTCGTTTTACTCGTGAACTTGTGAAGTCCTTGTGCCCAGGAAATTAATTCAGAGGTAGACAACTCTGCCTCTTCAATGTCCTCAGCAATTCTTGGTAACGTATTATTTGTTCGCTTACTATTCTCATTAGTTACTCTCTTTTTAATCGCTCCACGCGACATATTCTCCTCCGGTATCTTACGACTCACAACAGTCTTCTCACTCTGTACCGGTTTAGGAAAATCATAATTCACACTCTGAACACTAATTACTCGAGGAATAGGCTTGACGACTTGACTCGACGACACGCCTGTACTCTTTTCTCCTGACAAATTATCTACGTTACCCGCTTTAAGACTCGTATTCACACCCTCTATATTTACTGCTTGAGTTCCTACTTGTCTGCAGGGTTCAGAGAACTCGCCTGAGCCCCTGCCAATTCGTTTCCCAACATCTTAACAATGTTACGGCAATTCGGGCAATTTCTCAACATGTAGCCCAGCTGACCGCACCCTTGACACTGCACCGGTGCTGTATCAACTTTCGGCGTTTGGCTAAATCCCGGTTTCGGGCACTGGTTTGCGCTGTGTCCCTGTTGTCTGCATCTGAAGCATGTCCGCTTCGCACATTCGGATGCTCGATGCCCAACAGCTTGACAGACAAAGCACGTACCCACAAATCCTTGAGGCTTGTTAGCCTGTGGATAATTTCCGCCTTGATTGTTCCACTGTGTTGTTCTCTGCCCGTAATTATTGTTGGGAAATTGATTTGTCTTAGGCTCGATTTTCATTGTATTTTGTACAACTCCAGCTTGTCTTGGATTTTGTCTCGATGTATTGTTACTCGACACAACTCCTCGATTATACTGATTCTGGTTGTTACTCACATTCGTGTTTTGTGGCTGCATGGTAGTACTAACAGGCATATCTACCTGTAATGCTGCAACCCTCTCTGTTTCGGTTCTCTTCTCTGATTTTACATTGTCTTGCAAATTGTTCTTCTGTCCGCCCTTCTTGGAATTTTTCGATTTCTCAGCTTCTTCTCTACTCTTAATTTGTTCATCCACGCTCTCAATTTTCGCACACACAGCTGCAATTTTAGCCGATTTGCCTGTGGCTTTATATGCCAAATGCGGCAATCTCGACTTATCCTTCGGTGGTGGAGGTTGATAGCGTTTCTTCATCTCCATCTGTTTCTCGAACTCTCGACCATAGTGCTCTATCGACTCGAAACTTGTAATTTCTTTGCTCCACATATATTCTTGGTATGCTGGTAACAGTCTGCTAAACACTATGCTAATCTGTTCGTATAACGACGGAGGTTGTCTGAAGTAGCTTATTATTTGTTTAATTGTAGCTAAATACGGTACTATCTTTTCTCCAGAACCTTGAGATCTCGATCGCAACTCTTCCATTAAATCTTCTCTGTTTATTTCTCCTACAAACTGTTTCCTAAACGCGATTTTAAATTCCTTCCACGACTCAATTTCATCTCTTCTAGCCTCGAACCATAAGCTAGCATTACCCGCTAATACAGCTGGTACCGACCAAATTAACTCGTTATCTGGAATACATGCAGCTAACCTGCATTGATTTAACCTTCTCAGAAATTACTTCCGGATTTTCTTTATCACCTCCACTAAACTTTAAGTGCCATTCACGTAAAGTACGAATAATTTGACGAATATTATTGGCTCGATTTATTCGACCACCCATATCTTCGTCATCTGTATCTACGTCGTCACGAACTAATTCGCGAAAATCCACCTCGAGACAATCAGGATTCCTATGCGTTGACAAACGCCGAATCCTCGAATTCGCATAGTCTCTGCGATCTGGAATCGAATTTCCCGAACGATTTGACCTATTGTCAACTCGAGGCTCTTCCTCTTGTTGATTTCTAAGTCCATACTGTTCATTTCTCACATTATTAATTTGTGATACGACCGGATACGCATTATTCGCTGTTTGACCCGTCCACATTTGAGAAACGGGTGGATATCTTGTCTCATTCCGTGCCTCATTTGCTACTGGATTCGACCTCCAACCTGATACCTCAAGTGGTAAATATTGTACATCGTCTCGAACAATCGGTGGTGGCAACCCTAAGTGTGGCGGATACATCGTATTGTTTTCGAAATCCGGTAATGATTGCTCATTTGGCTACAATAGCGGCGTCTACGCGGTGTACTCTCTATCGGATAACTCGATGTAAACGGAATATTATGACTCGAAACCTGCGGTACTGAAATACTCGGAAATACATATGTCGAACCCGTCGTAATTACGCTATTCGTTACTGACGAAATAGCTGTACTCACCGGACATAACTGCGGATTGAACTGTGATAACGGTGGATTCGCTCGTGTTGACATAACCGTCGGTAAATTTAATAAATGTTTATTACCCGTCGGCGCATTTAAAGTTTTATTCTGCGATTGAACCGTTGGAACGCGCGGAATTGCCCTATTATTACCTCGAGATACGCAAGTTACGCGAGATGGTGTAATAATTGTTTCACCCGCTGACGTCCATAAAACCGCCCAACTCAACATAATATTCGCTTTCTGTGCACTCGTCATATTAACTCCCATATTTCCTTCTACCGTATCCGATTCCGTTACATTTGGTACCCTATCACCTCCTACGGCTCCCTCACTATTTTCTGTTTCAGAATTGGCTATCCTAACATGATCATCTTCCATTTCTACGTACGATCTATTTCCTAAATTCTCTTCATCAAACGCCGCGAACCACGGTACGTCCGATACACGACCCATTGTTCGTAACGCGGCGCGAAAAATACGCTCTCCTCTAGCACGACGAGTACCGATGTGACTTAGTCTTTGCGCATTTAGTTGACGCGTAATTTCTTCGTCCGTCCAAGCTAGTATTCGATCTAATCGGTCACGTTCCATTGGATCCGATAAAATACGATTCATACTCTCCGTGTACTGCGCATTACCAGTTTCCGATGTCACCGACATTTTCACGAATTAAATTCGAACCACGAGGTATAAGTAAGAAGAAGAAAAAAAAAATTTACACGAATCAACGCAAAAAACTCGAAACAACTCGACACCACACAGGTTATTTGTACTCGTTGATTGTTAGTGTTTATTAGTTAGAACACTTAGTCTAAACACCTGTTATATTGTAATTTAAGAGACTTGGTATTCTCGCTAGTAATAATTAATGGGGAATAAAAAACACAACAAAAAAAATTACAATGTGACTGAGCAATAAATAAATTCCTAACTAAATATTAGAAAAAAAATTGCATAGTAAAATATACTAAAATATACCCACTGTATATTGTAGTTCCTTTGCCCTAAATTCGATTATTTTATCGGAAAATTATCTATGAGTTTATTGAACAATTTCCTTGCGAAATTCTTGAATCCAACTAAAAACAAAAATTTAACTCGAGTCCTATGCTGGTTAAATTGAATGTAGCCTAAATAAAACTCGATATCTTCCTTCAAACCTATAAATTTTTCAAGAAAGACTCGATTTCTTCTATCAAGACTCAATTTCTTCAATAAACTCGATTTCTTCTATACAGACTCAATTTCTTCAATAAGACTCAATTTCTTCGATACAGGCTCAATTTCTTCACTAAACTTAATATCTTCAATAAGACTCCATTTCTTCAATACAGACTCAATATCTCTTTAAGTAACTTGAAACTCTTCTTATCACTCGAAATGTTTTCAAGTAGATTGCGAGTTTCTTCCAATGTTACTCGAATTTTTCTAATCTCCAAATTTTCCTACAAAGCTAAAATAAATTAAACTCGATATATTCCAGCTGTAATAAACAATGTACAAATATATATATATAATGTGGAAATATATATACCTAATTTTCTAATTGCTCAGTACACATATATTATGTGCTATTCTCCCTAAATTAACGGGTATATCACCAATATCTCTTAAATTCACAAGATGATTGAATTTTTCGCAACAAAACTCGAAAAATTCTTTCGTGTAAGTGTAGGTTTAGGAAGGAAAACCGTAGGAAAAAAAACAATATTCATATACACACTCTATCACAAGATTTTCATCAACTTACGCGAAACCCCGGGTAAGAAAAAAATAATTTGGGCCCACCCTTAAGGAACGACGGTGTTGATGAAATTGCACTAAGGTACAACACAATATATACTATAAATCTCGCTAAAATCTCCTTTACAAAAAACATACAACAAATTTCAACATCATAATAAATAATAATTATTATTAGATAATACGTCGCCTACTTCGACGCAGATGAAATGCTGGTTTATCCAGGTGCAGTCCTGAATTGAGTAAGGTTTTAAATGTTAACTAAGGAACACTTTGTTAACTAATCATCTCTCACACTCATACACATACTCTAAAATCAATAACTATTAGGTCAATTAAATAACTTTAACAATTGCTCCTGGTGTGTCTTTACACAATAATTCTAACTCGGCTGACTCGACAAATTCATCACTGCTATTCAACTCTCGAAAATAACTCACTACGCCATTTTGTCGACTTAGCGTCGGTGTCTCTACACGAAATCTATTAACATAACTTTTTGTTTAATTTAAACGTTGGGCGCCATTTGTGACGGGTTGATTTCACCTAAACTATCAAATGATAAAATCTAACCGCACGCTAATACTTTTAATCAGTTTTGTTATTTCAATCGACTATAATTAAAAGCCTCACCTCGGCTTGAGAATTCCGCACTCTGTAAAGGGGGGTCAGAAAGAAATGGCGAAACCCACGTCGAATCAGCAATGATAGTTTTTTTTTTTTTTTTTTTTTATCTCGACAACACAAACAACACGGACAACACGAGGAGCAATTACCAATAATTAAACACTTTATAATTACACTGTAAAATTCAATTTATTAACCAATTAATTATAACAATGATCTCCTAATAGTCATTGAGCGCAATCTCGATCTAAAACATACAACGCAATACAAATTTCTTAATTTAATTTCATTTAATAAGAATTATTCAACAGATAAAAGAAAAGAAACGCGACGCGGTCATACACACGATCTATCTCACACACACACCTAAAAAGGGAAATTTTCGCGCCAAAAATCGACATTAACTCGATTCTCCATAAATGAGGAATTTACACTCGAGCTGAAAGAAAGAAAGTTCGTTGCCGATACTCTAAACTATCGGATCTGCTACCTTACTCAATTTATTGAACTACACCTGTAAATAAAAAATATGACTCGAGAAAACACGCAATTACAATTATATCAGCTATCCATGATTCTCCAAGCTGTAAAATAAATTAAATATTTAACGATCTCACCAACATTCCATCTAGAATCCACTTCCAATATTAATTATTATTCTCCGTTTTAATTGTAAATTTCTTTAAGTCCTTATTTTCCTGGACTCACAATGATTAATTGATTATATCGGATATATCCTCAAAATGGCTACTACTCTTTCTGAACACTCAGTGCTTTCTCTCTCAGTATCTATATCTTTTCCTTAACACCTCTATATCCAACCAAGGTTGGGACAACAAGAAGGAAAGGACGCGATCGAGGGATGATCCACCCCCCGTAACGAACTTTTCTGAGATCACCTGATTCTAGATCATTGGATATGTTGGCTGAAACTCGATATTATTCGTGGAAAATTCTCTCGACAATTTGATTGGTTTTATTTCAGGATGCGCGAACCTGCGCGAGGATAATTGTCCTCATGAAAAATCACTCATATGGCGCGACACTCGAAATCAAATTGCCGGACTCGAAATATCTTAATCTCATTATACTCGAAAAACACCAAATTATAACACCAAAATGTCACCAAAATAACACCAAAAATACATAATAAAATAATAGATTTCATCAGTAATATATATATAAATCAACATATAATTCATGCAACATAAAACATTAATTTAAATACTCGAGAAAATCCAATTATAAATCGCAATATCAATTACTCATATACTCCAATGCGTGCGAGAGAGAGAACGCCGTATATATATGTAGACATGCTTATATATTTAATATACCTCGATACTCTCTCTCTCGACTATATCACGCTCCCCACTCTGATAGCGGCGCGAGCATGTTGCGCGTACTCATTATTCGGGAGAGAGCGATCGCGTACGTTACTCCGCTCCCCCCCTACCCCTCGTGTCGACAATACCCGGTGTACGTCTTCACCGCGATCACCTATCTTCTCGCGTTCGGATTTATTTCAGTATAGGTGTATGTGTGTGTGTATGTCCCGGTTGCTGACGATGCGCGTACGTATAAAGTAACTCGTACGCGCACACATGCGTTATCAGCTGTTATGCCGTCGGTATGTATTCTCGTTGTATGTGTGTGAACGCGATCATATTCTATCTTTTAATACTCTTTTATTAGCTTACCAACTAGTAATCATCACTTATTTATTTCTATCTTAACAATAGTCATATATGCATGTGTATACGCTATAGCGTATACACATACATATATGACACATTTATTTTATTTTAATTGTGACAACGTCACAATATATTCGCTGGAAAAAACCATCAATGTGTAATAAAATTTATCGTAACATACACATCAATTTAAATTAAGAAGAATGAGTTCATCGGTTTATACTAATAAGCATATTGCCAATATATTGCTGCTTGATAGGAATATATTGGAAATACATTGCTAATATAGCGCTAAAGCACACTTACCCAAAGATTCCCAATATGTTGGCAATAGTGATAAATTATTTATTTATTATTAAAGTGATAAATAAGGTTTAAATTTATAACTTAACTTAGCTAGAATCGGGTAAATTAAAAAAAAAATAAAACAAAAGTTTGCCATCCCCGGGAATTGAACCTTCAATCTTTAGATCCAAATGCTTGCTCTTTACCACTGAACTATTTTGTTATTTTGATTTTCAACAGTTAATTTCAGGCTATAAAGACCAATTGAGAAAACGTTTGATAAATTTTCTAAGTCCAAACTTTATAAATACAAATTAAAATTAAATTCAAATTAAATTCAAATAAATTAAATTTATAAAATTTGGGCTTAGAAAATTTATCAAACGTTTTCTCAATCGCTCTTTATAGCCTGAAATTAACTGTAACAATCAAAATAACAAAATAGCTCAGTGGTACAGAGCAAGCATCTGGATCTAAAGATTAAAGGTTCAATTCCCGAGGATAGCAAACTTTTTTTTTAATTTTTTTTTTTAATTTACCCGATTCTAGCTAAGTTAAGTTATAATTTAAACCTTATTTATCACTATAATAATAAATAAATAATTTATCAACTATTGCCAACATATTGGGAATCTTTGGGTAAGTGTGCTTTAGCGCTATATTCTTTTTTTTTTTATTCTCTTTGCTCATCACCCCGTATACCCATTAAACGGGTTTTTACAGGGACACCCCTACCACCTATGTGTGGGGGTGAAAACATTCCAATTTTTCCCATCCCAGTCCCCACCGTCTCGCATTCGCCCGGGGTTATGCCCGTGACGAAGGGAAAACCTTATAGGAAAACCTTCCACGAGATGGCCGGTGTATTGAAACATTCTGTTTAGATGTTCAGGTCACCTTGCGTAGGCCCAAACACCGAAACCAAATGTTCCACACCTTCCGCTCACGTTGTGAAGTGTGGAGAAACACATAACCGATCCCGAAAGCCGCACAAGAATAGTGTTACCCATCCAAGTGCCAACGGCCACTCAGTGCTGCTTAACTTTCGTGATCAGCCGAGGTGCGTTTCCGCCACTCCGCCACAGTGTCGGTTGCTTTAGCACTATATTATTAATGTATTTCCAATATATTCCTATCAAGCAGCAAAATATTGGCAATATGTTTGCAATAGCTATTTCCAATATCTCTGCAATATCTTGGCAATAGTTTATATTTTTACGCGGGTAATATCGTATAAGTGGAAAAGAGCATGAATCCTAATGAAAGTTCTAGTCCAACACACATGGAAAAACTATTACGATCTCACTAATAAAGTGTAGCAATAATGCTTATCAATTCCATTCTTTATTCGCCAGAAAAAACCATCGATTTGTAATAAAATTGATCGTAATATACACATCGATTCAAATAAAAAATAAGGTGAGTTAATATAGGTTTATACTAGCTAGAAATAGTGAAATATAATGCCGTGTACGCGGAAAAAGAGCACAAATTCTAATAAAAATTCCAGTTCACCGTACCTGCAAAATCCATTTTAATCTCCTTAATAAATTGTAGTAAAAACTTATTAATTCTATTATATATTCGTTAGAAAAAAACCATCAACTTCTGATAATATTAATCGTAATATACACATCGATTCTAATAAAAAATAAGGTGAGTTAATAGGTTAATACTAACTAGAACAAACAAAATGTAATACCGTGTATGCGGAAAAAAGAGCATGAATGCTAATGAAAATTCCATTCCAACATACCAGAAAAAAACCATATTAATCCTATGAATATATTGTAGCAAAAATACATATCAATCTCATTAATCATTCATTAGGAAAAACTCGAAATAACTGATTAAACCAAAATCTGGGAGTCTTAAAGTTCCGTTTTTCTTCCAGTAAATGCAGGTAAGTTCAGTGAAAATATTATTAAATTTTATTGGTATTTTCCCTTTAATTACTGTAAAATAATACAATTTTATTAATTACTAGAAAAATCTAATCAATTCTGATAAAAAACATTATCTATTTGATACTTTAATAGCATCATTAGCAATTTCTTATAAATTACAATAGAATATTTTTATAAAAAATTAATTGTGAATTATTCATAATTTTTCTTCAGGAAATGCAAATGAATACCAATACAAATTTATTTGATATTTCTTATATAAAACAATGAAATTATACATCTTATTGGTTTTCATAAGCATTTCCTGGTGCAAAAACTTATAACATGCAATCAAAATTTTTTTTTATTGGTTTTCATTGGTTTCTTTCAACCGGGAAAGGAGTAAATAATAAAGCCTTCCAAACAAGTGGGTGTTTGTACGATAAATACTTAAATCTACGAAGAAAATTGTTAGTATTACAATTGATAAAAAAAAGCATCATCAAAAGGTCTTTATCAATCGATATTTTCAAAATAATTCTTTTTTTTATAGTTTCTTAATTAACTTTATATTATTACAGATATTCCTTTGAATTCTACAGAGAAAGACATAGATTGGTTGCAGCAGAATAAGGAGCCAGAAGATGAAGTAATTCAAAAGTGGCGAAATACTTTTTCAATCAAACAGAGATGTAAAAAGATAGCACATTATTTTGCACTTTACAAGTGTTTAAATTCGAGTTTTGGTCTTTTGCTGGTAAAGCTTGTACTGCTGTTGCTTAGATCGTTAATTGATTTTGATTTTCATACAATTTATCTACTTCTTATTATCTAATTATTTTCAGTTATCTATTGATTTCGACACTTGCTACCCTGAAATTGGCAGAAAGTTTATTGATACTTGGGCAGAGTAGCAGGTACTATAATCACGCAAGCTCGAAGTAAAAAAAAATTGTTTCCGGAGGACGATGAATTGATTGACCTAGGTATTTCTTACACATATTATTTTACTCGTCATATGCACAAAATTTTTTAATCATATTTTAATTTTTTTAAATCAGTATTTAATGACTTTTTATATTATCTTTTAAAGGCAAAATCATATAGTGGCAATGCTTTGCCTTCCCAGACTATTAGGAACAATAGTTAGCAGAAAAAAGGACAAAAATGGACAATTTATAGCAATATTCGGTATTACTGTCAAGGAAGTAACTCAATCTTTTATTATTAATGTACAGGTAATTAACTTATTGTTTTTTTTAATAATACACTTACAACATTTTTCAGAAATGCTCAAATAAAAAATAAGCTTGAAATACTTTCCATATACTTACACAGTTGTGTAATAGTAATTTTATATAGGATAACTTTTTTTTTGCTGATAAACGTATCAATTTTTGTTAAGATATTGCATAAGATAAAGTCTGAATTTGCAGTATTAAATATTTTACTAAATTGTATATGTGTGTATATATATATATATGGGAGATTCCATGTGAAGTGATCCAATTAAAAAATAGAATTTTGTTTTAATGTATGGAATCAGTAAAAACTACTTGATAGAGTGTAGCTAAATTTTTAGACCTAAATTTCAATTAGTACCAGAGCTGTAACCAATCAAAAAATCGAATTTTTGAAAAAAAATGACTTTTTGGCCATTTTATCACTTAATAACTCAAAATCTAACAATTTTTTCTTATATACATTAATTTTAAAAAGTTATAAATTTCAAGAAGAACCTGTTGAAATATTTCATTTATATTAGTTTAACACATTGAATATAGTTATAATTAATAAAAACCTTTGTAGTAAAAAAAAGGGTTGTACGATCAAAAATATTTTATCCATCCAAGAATCTAATTTATCGATGATTAATTACCTTCAAAATGATGCAAAGTTTGAGTGCGGCAGAGCATTTCAGACAAAGTTATGGTGTTTTAGGCAAATTTCT